>CM057384.1:1240000-1397500 GCA_030015415.1 Cynopterus sphinx
TGACGTAGAAACCCGTTTCAGAGGTTTCTTCCTGCACTGTTCAAAGTGATGCAAAAATAAATATTCTCTTTTCTGTTCGCTTTCTGCTTTGCATGCCCAGCAGCGACAAAACTGCCTCTGCTTTAGTGAGCATTTCTGCCGTGGATCTGATAGAAATTACGAGCTTATTTTATTTGATCATTCGTACATGTAGATATTATTCTTTAAATCTCCAGGAGCAGTGATCTCTGCTTCACATGCCTCCCCGGGGGGGATAAAAAAAATAAAGCATCTATCTATGATAAAAAAAAAATAATAATAAAGCATCTATGGAGACTCGGACACATGCATGGGACCGAGTGCAGTAGGAAAAATTATTTAGATTCCATTCGCTACCTCGACAGTCAGAGAGTCGCACTTGTTTAAACATAAAACACCCTTTGTATTATTTCTCCTCTCCAAGCCTGGGGAGAGTCGAGGGACTCTGCCATGCAGTGAGAACTCCCTGGCAAATAAAGCCCTGCACTCTGAGCTCCACACACAGTGTCCAGAACCGAGGCCCGACTGCGGCAGGCAGCAGGAGGAACTCGGGGCTGTTCTGGAGCCCGCGGTGAAGCGGGCCTCGCGCTGACCCGCGCCAGGGCTCCGGCAGGGGATGAGCAGGTGAGCCGAGGAGGGAAGGGACGCGGCTGCAGCTGGAAAACTTCTGAGCCGAAATGAAAATGGAGCAGGAAAGAGGGGGAGCGAGAGGGAAAAGTTGCCCAGATAGGGGCCGAGCTG
Source organism: Cynopterus sphinx (assembly GCA_030015415.1). NCBI lineage: Eukaryota > Metazoa > Chordata > Mammalia > Chiroptera > Pteropodidae > Cynopterus > Cynopterus sphinx. The sequence goes on from CM057384.1 coordinate 1,240,760, forward strand.
TCAGGAGCATGTGTGTTTCCATGGTGAGTGATTTATTGATGTTTATCAGGAATGAATAGATCAAAGGCTGCCAGATGACAGGCGATCAATCACACATCAAATCAAGGATGGCAATCCTCTCATAAAACAGAAAACAAGGAAAACCAGCTCCTGCCAGTTCCTCCTCCGGAGAAAAATAACTTTTCTGTTCCATCCCAAGCCGCACTAGCACTGCCTGCCTGGCCGGCCTGATCAAAAGACATCTCAGAGGTAATGAGACAGAATAAAATAAAAGAGGGGCGAGGAGGGGTGCGTGAGGAGCCCCCTCCCCGCGCGGGACAGTGAAGGCGTCTCGGCTGCCGCGGAGCAGCCCCGGCCGGCCGCACGCCCCGCGTCCCGGCTGCTCCTCCTCGGTGACCTTATTCCCAGTGTCAGGTCCAGCCTCCCTCGGGCCTCGGGAGGACTTCGCAGCGCGCTCGGGTGCGGAGCAACTTCTGCTCCCACCCCCACCCCCCACCCACAGCCCCCGACCCCCCGGCGCACGCCCCCCACCCCGGCGGCCACCCCGCGGCCCGGGCCTCCCCGCCCCCGACGACCCCCCCCGCACCCCCACGCCGTCCGGGGCGCCTCGGGGCGCCCCGAAGCGCCGCGAAGTTTCCGCCGCGCGCGCGGGCCGGGCACCCCGGGGGGCCCGGCCCCCCCCGCGGGCACCCCCGCCCCGCGTTACCTGCGGAGCGCCGGGGGGCCTGCTGCTTCCTCCTCGGCATGCTGCTCGGGCCGCCCGGGCGCTGCGGCGTCGCCCCGCGGGCTGCGGGCGCCGGGCTGCGGGCGCAGCGCGCGGGGCCTGGGCGCCGGGCGCGCGGTCATCCCCGGCGCGGGCCGCGCGCGCCGTGCCGGGCGCCGGGAGGGCCGGCCCGGGGCCCGCGCGCCATCCCGCCGCCGCCCGCTCGGCCCGCCGCGGGCTCGGGGCGCAACTCCGGCGGGGCCGGCGGCTCGGGGCGCGGGCGCTCAGGGCGCGGGGCGCCGCGCGCTCATTGTGCGCCCGCGAGGCCGCCGCGGGCTGTCCGTGGCCCTCCTCCTCCTCCTCCTCCTCCTCCTGCTGCCGCCGCCGCCGCCGCCGCCGCCGCCGCCGCGCCGGGTCTACGGGGATCCGGGCCCGCGAGCCGGGGCCGCCGAGCCCCCCGACATGCGCGCGCCGCGGGCCGGCGCCCCCGGGTCCGTGCCCCGCGGCCGCGGGGCCGGGCGCCCCTCGCTGCCCCTCGGCTCCGCCGCCCGGGTCGCCGCGTCTTCCAGGCGAGGTCTACGGCGAGCCCATGCCGGTCGTCCGTGGGTGTGGGTTTGCTTTTTTTGGGGGGGGGGAGTGGGGGGGCCGGTCTGGATCTTCCAACAGGCAGAAAAATAAAAAATTAGAAAAATACACACAAAAAAGCACCCCCTGTCCCCCCCAAAATAAAAATCGCCCCGATCGCCAACAACCACCACCACGAGAAGAAGCCGGAGAGTGGGTGCGAGGGCGCGCGGAGCGGACCGTCCCCGGTGGGCAGCAGGCGCGCGCACGGTCCCCCCCAAACTCCTGGGAGAGAGGGAGATGCACTCTCGCTCGCTCCTCTTTTCAGTGAAATCGACCACACATTCCGAGCGCGGAGCTCGCAGACAGTCTCAACTGATAGACAGACACATCGAGCCGCGGCTCCTGCTTCAGTTCTTACTCCTCCTCCTCGCGCCCACGTCACCCTGACAATTACAAATAGGTCTCTAACAAACCATACCTGTCAATCTTTTTAATTGCTTTGTTTTCTTTTTTTCCCCTCTCTCTCTCCCTCTCTCTCTCCCTCCCCTCCCGCAGCTCAACAATATGACACAAAAAAAGAAATCTTAATACAGCATCACAGAAAAGATTGCGCTTTGCAGGAAGACGTGGAGGGGCTTGTTATGGGAATCCACCGGCTGCTGCCGGGGATCCGTGTGTTCGGAGCCAGGGAAGGAGCAGGTTTGTGAACCTGCTAGCACCCCCACCCCGTGTACACTCACTCACACGCGTGCCCACGTGGACACCACTACCCTGGGAGGAAGACTATCCTACACTTGCGATAGAAACGCCCGTGTCGCCCCCGCGACCTCGGGCTGGGGGTCAGCTTTGATTGGGGAAGGGCACCGTGTGGTTTTTGCATTTCGGTCATTCGCGGGGAAGTGGAGACAAGTTCGTTTCCATCAAAACGTGTGCCTTGAAGAATTGCACCAAAAGCAATGTGGGACCTGTCTAGTTTGGTCCCTCTGTGAAAAGCGATGGATGCTTTGGCCCCCACCGTCAGGGAGGACGCGGACACGACGGCCGTCTCCGGCTGGGGTGGAAAGCGAGGTCTCCATACATCACGCAGCGCCTCCGATTCAATTACGTCCCTCGGCATCGTCCCCACCCAGAAGTTTAAATCGCGTCTGTGCCCTGGGAATCGGGCCTCTGGTTGCCAGTGCGCGTGTCCGTCCCAGTGGGAAAGCTTGTCCAGGCCACTCCAGACACCCACGGAGCAACACGAAATCTAGGCCAAAAGAGAGGAAATGGCTCAGTCCGTGCAACTTGCCTGGGACGGACGGAGGGCAGGGGGGCGGGCCCGGCTTCCCGGGGCAGGGGCCGGAGCGGGGGGGGGGGTGGCAGGGCGCCCCGGGCGCCCCCCCCGTGCCCCGGGCGGGGCTGGCGCGCGCGCCGGGCGGCGGGGTGTCCCCGGCGGCGGGGCCCCGCGCCCCGCGCCCCGCGCCCCGCGCTCGGGGTTGATTCGTACCACCTTGCAAGGAAGTGAGCGCCGCGCACGGGAAGGGGAGGCGCCTGCGCCGGCCGCCGGCCGCCGCGCCTCCGAGGGCGCCCCGGGGCCGCCGCCCGCTCCGGGCCGCGGGGGGCGCGGGACGCGCGGGGCCCCTCGGCGCCCCCCTCGCCCCCGGGAGGAGTCGCCGGGGCGCTGAGAGCGCGGGGAGGGCGGGGAGATCCGGGGCCGCCCGGGCGCGCGGAGGAAGGGGGAGGGCGGACCGGGTCCCTGGCCAGTCTGCGCCGCCGATTCAAACCCAAACAAAAAGATTAAAGGGGCAGCGACCCGGGCGGCCGCGGTGCCCCGGCCGGGACCCCGGGGCGGCGCGCCTGGGCGCTGCGCGCGGCCGGGGGGGCGGGCGGACGCCCGGCGCGGGGGGGAAGGGAGGGGGGCCGGGGGCGGGCGCGGGCCGGGGGAGGGGCGGCCCCGCCCGGTGCGCCCTCCCGCCCGCGCGGGGCCGAGCCTGCAGGCCCGGGCCGGGCGCGACCTCGGCCGGCGGCGGCGCGCGCCATGCTGCGTCGAGCCATCGTGGACATGTCCTACGCCCGCCACTTCCTGGACTTCCAGGGCTCCGCCATCCCCCGCGCCATGCAGAAGCTGGTGGCCGCCCGGCTGAGCCCCAACTTCCGCGAGGCGGTCACGCTGCTCCGGGACTGCCCGGTGCCGCTCCCCGGGGACGGAGACCTCCTCGTCCGGAACCGGTGAGCCCGGCGCGCGTCCCCGCCCCGGCCCGGCCCGGCCCCGCCGGGGTCCCCGCACCGCGGGGCGCGTTCGGGCGCACGGCCCGACTTGGCGAGACCCGGCAAGTGGCACCCGCCGCCATCTGGCGAGGGCGAAGGCGCCGAGCCTGTCGCCGCTGTGAACGCGCGATGCCAGGGAACGTCCTGACGACCGAGGAGGGTGATTTTAATTTGGGATTCCCCTCCCCTCCCGCAGCCCTCTCCCCTCCCCCTCCCGCGCCCGAAATAAAACCGACGGGACCCAGAAGCCCAGGCGTCGCGCCCGGCCCACCCGCGCGCGCCGGGCCGCCGCGGTCGCGCAGGCTGCGGGGCGGAGCGGGAGCCGCCCGGACGCCCACCGCGGCGGCGGCGGCGTCGGGGGACGCGCTGGAGGACGGAGGCTCGTCCTGTCCGCGCCAGGTGGGCCGTCGCCTCGCGGGGCCGTGGCGCGTGTCGTCCGCGCGTGGTCAGGGCTGTGTGGCTGTGGTCTGCGCCCCCGCGCGCGGGGACAGGCGCGCGCCCAGGGCGGCCGGGCCGAGGCCGGGCGGCGGCGTGGCCGCACTTGCTCCCGCGGTCTGCAGACCTCTGGGGACCCTCGGGGCGTCGCCTGGCCTCTGACCGCCCTTCCCGCCCCCACCGTCCTCGGGTCAGCGTGTTTCTGCTGACTGCGCTTTCCTAAGCGGTGAAGCAACAGGGAGGACAGGGACTTCGCTCTGTGCGAGCCGGACCCTCCGGGTGTCCCGGCGCCCCCCCGCCTGCTGTCCCGCCCGTGGGGTACGCTCTTGTCTGTTTCAGGGCGCACACGGCGGAGGGAGGAGGACGTTCTGGCCGTCACGGGGCTGTAAATTGGGGGCGGCCGGAAAGTCCTGACTCCTCGGCAGGGACGAAGGACAGTCCGTGCCCTGCCCAAGTAGCTTGACGCAACGCTTAACCCGTTGGGAGATGCTTATCGGCCTCCCAAACCAGCCTGCCAGACGAGAATCGGGATCAGAACTTTCGGAGACCTGTTGGAAAAGTAAAAATCGAGTCCTCCACGGGTGCCCCGGAGTGCGGCTGGGGCGGGGGCGCCTCCCGGGGTGGGAGGGGGGTGTCTTTTCCAAACTTCGCTTCGGTGGACACGGCTTCGGAGCATTTCTCCACTGCGGAATGGGAGGCGAAGGGCTTTGAGATGAGGCATGCGTCCTGCCTCGTTAGAAAGGAGGGCTGGAGTGTGTTTCACGCAGAACGTGCACAACACACGAGTGATGAGCCAGGAGTGGAGATGAGCCCCAGCCTGGAAGCCTGCGAAAGACTTCAACAGGCACCAAGTTTCACGTGGGCTTTTTAATTTTTTATTTTTTGCCTTTTTCTGACGAGGGACACTGTGATCACTGAAGTAAACACATCCAAGGCTTGACTAAAAAGCCCTTTTAGGAACAGGGTGTGCGGTGGGGAGGGGGCAGCCGACTGGGGCTGGCGGATAAGGTGTGAGGTCCGCACTGCAGGCTGCGCTGAGCTGGGACCACCCGCCGGCGCCCTCGGGTGAGGCTGCTCCCTCCTGGCTGCGCCCACTCTCCGGGCCTCTCTACAGCTCGGGTGTCCACCCACCTCCGGCGACTCCTCTCCCTCCACGCTCACTGTGCCCCTTGCTTCCCCCTTCCCGGTGCCCAGGCGCCCCCGCGCTGCGTCCCGGGGTGGGTCCCGAATTCGGTGGTCAGAGCCCTGGAGCGCCGGCCTCCCCCTGTTTGCAGCTCATCAGTTTGGGCTGTTTTCAGTTCCCTGCCTTTTCCCTCCACCTATGCCAAGAATCCCTTTCATATGCGTAGGATATGCATGCGCACAACCTGACCTCTAAATTCTGCCTTGAAGCCCGCAAGAAAAAGAGAGTGGAGCCAGTTTTCTGCGTGTTGGGAAGGGGCGGAACCTCAGCCTCCCCCCTTCCCTCCTCTGTTGGAAAATCTGCTCCCACCGCCCACTGTAGGAAGACCCTTTATTCGTGCATACGCTCTCAGTGGAGGCAGCATCTCACCGACTTTCTGTTTAAGGATAGGGACTTAAAAATTCACTGCTGGTTCCTTTAAACCCTAGACCAAGTCTCCCCCCGCCCCCCCAGCAGTGTTGATTGCCTGACAATTTTATGCAAGCCCTTCTCCTTTTTATCGCGATAAATCTGCTCTGGAATGAATGGATTAAGCCCGAATCCACTTATTTGGCAAGGTGTTGGGAGGTCTGACTTTTTCTTTCTCTGGAGCCATTTGCACATCTCATGCCATCTTCACAGAAAATACAACTTCTTTATTCTCAAGGAAGGGAAGTGCTTTAAGCTCCACATCCATGAGAATAATCAAGTTTACCATTTAGGAAAGGTGTGAGGAGGGGCACGCTGGATCCCCATACAATTGATGTTCCTTTATCCTGTTTCATACATCCCAGGGCGACTTCATGCGTCCCCCTCGATGACCAGCGCTCAGAAAAGAAAAAGAAAGGGAGAAAGAAACCCTCTGGGGAAGTCAGTTTGCGTGCTATTTTTAGCCATCTTCGTACCACAGTGACACATTATTTCGTTTCCAAATATTTCTAACGATTTTCTGCTCGCGTGTGAGATAATGGAGCGAAGAGTTTGCAAGGCTGGCGGAGAGGGGGGTGGGGAGGGGAAGGCGCCTTTGATGAACGGTCTCTTGCTCACAGGAGGGAAATAGGATTCCTGCGGACTCTCCAGGCCGAGGTGTTTTTTTCTTTCTCTTCCTTTTCTTCTTTTTTAAAAGGTGGGTCTGGTTTGGCCGACTTTGTCTCCCAGCTTCGGAGGCTTTTGCTCGGGACTAGAGCCTTCCCGTTGGGTTTTGTGGAGAGGACGCGTCCCCTTCCCTCCCCCCAGCACACAGGACTGCCCAGTTTCACAATAAACATGACTAAGGGGTTCAGCACTTTTTAATATAAATAAACGGGGCGACTCTAGAAGGGTCTCAACTGGGGGAGCGCCTGCCGCGTCCCATTTATTTTTTCCTGCGGGTCCTTCGCATCCGTCTTCCGAGCGAGTCCTGCCGTCGGGTCGCCGGCACCCTGCACTCATCAAAACTACATATTTTCAATTAAAGGGGGCCCGTGGAGGGCCTCCGAGCGCGCCCGGCTTCCCCGGCAGGTCTCCCTTTCCTCCCCTCGCGCGCCCCTGCGCCCGCCGCTCCGCTCCCGGACGCCGGCCCCTTCCCCGCGGCGCCTGCTGCTCCTGAACTTGTCCTTGGCGGGGTGCGGGACGCGGGCCGCCGACCCGACCCTCGGGCGGCCCTTCCCAAAGCCCAGGTGAGGACCTCGGAAGGCGCGTCTGGCACCGGCAGGTCACCTCTAGCCTGGGCGGCCGCGCGGCCTCTGAACCGGGGTGCCCGGAGGGGCGGGGGCGCCCTGGCCATGGCCCTGGGCTGCCGGCGCCAGCCTGGGACTCCCGCGCCCACGACGCAAGCCACTTGGAGGACGACAGGGCTGGGGTGCGCGTGGGACGCGGGGGCGCCTGCCAGGCCAAGGGCACCGGCCGGCCTCGGGCCTCTGCCCCGCGGCCGGAGCGCCCTGGCGTGCCCAGCACTTGGCCGCCCCTGAGCCAGGCCTTCGGACCTTCGGGGCCGGGCCTGGAAGCCAAGGTCGCGGGCGCCGGGATCCAGGGAAGCCAAGGTCACCGGGCGGGCCTGCGCCGGCTGGAGCAGGCCCAGCCCGCCCGGGGCGTCTGGACACGGGCCGCGCCCCCTCCGGTGGCCGTGGGGAGGCCTCGGGCCGGAGGGTCACGCGGGCAGCGGAGGCCGGGGACCCCCGAGCGGGACGTCCCGGGAGCGCGGGGGACACGGAGCCCGACTCCGGAGGCCGCCGCGGGGCGGCCTGGTTTTCTAAGCAAAGGCCCCAGGGGGAGCTCGGGCTGCCGCGTCGGCCGCAGCCACCCCACTTCCCATCGGGGCCCGCCCCCCGCCCCGCACACACGCCTGGCCCTTGCTGTCCACCCCGACGCGCACGGCCTCTCCCCTCGCTCTCCTCCCCGCCTGTGCCCCCTGCAGGCCCCCGCCTGGCCCTGGGTAGTGGGAACCACAGTTTGGGGCGGGGGCGAGCTAGACTGCGGCTTCCTCCAGCAGAGCTTTCCTGCTCGAGGGTCCCCCAGGGTGCACCGCACGAGGTAGGGGGACCCTAGGGGCCAGACGCCACCCGGTGTCCCTCCCAGTCCAAGGCGCCCTCCCCCACCGCCTCAGAGGAAGGCTGCCTCTCCCTTTGGGACCGCAGGAACGCCCCAGGGGACAAGACTGGAGGGGCTCAGGAAGGGTTAATTGTGGGGGCCCCAGCCCCCACCTCTAAAGCAACCCCGAGGTCACTTCCACCCCACAGACGCCTTCCTGGAGTTGACTTCACTCCCAGGCAGAGTCACCACGAGGCACTGCAGCTGAATCTTCCCGGCTCTCCTCCTGAGCAGTCCAGGGAGACTGTTTTCAGGCAACTGGCCCTTTTTAAAAAGACCAGGCCTTGAAGATTGGGTATGTTTAAAGGATAGATAGCAGCTCCGCTCACCCCACCCCCCAAAAGAAAAATAGAATGCAGCCATCTTGGCATTAAATGCCAAATGAGAAACCAGCAAAAACCATTTCCTCCTCCTGGCTGTGGCGGATCATTTATGGGTATGGGATTCTGCCTCTGCGGAGGAGGCCGCGTGCTATGCCGACTTCTGAAAGCAGCTTGATGTGCTCTGAAGAAATGGCCTCCTGCTTTCTTATTTCTGCTCCACGTAGGGAGCTGTCAGGACCCTGGCCATCCGGGCATCGTCATCATCCTCAGGGAGCATTTCTAAGTGCGAGGTGTGACCTGTGCTGCCTGGAAGTCGGCCCTTGCGCGGGGCACTTTTGGGTTCTTAAGTGAGATTAAAAGTGAATTATTTTAAAATGACCTACTTACCAGCTTTCGTCCTGCCATCAGATACCACCATCTTTTCATTTCATTACAGGTGGAAATGACATTTTTTAGGGTCCTGCATTATGTGTCTAAGCCACCTCCTGACATTCTTTGTAGATGGCTTTTTTTTCCCCCTTATGTACTGGGATATTTTTGTTATGAGGTATACTGAGATGAAAAAAAGCTGGTAAAAAGACTGGCCTTGCAATTAAATTGACTCTGGATACCAAAGTGAAAATAATCATCTGGTATTAATCAACTCATGTCTCTGCTTCTTGTTGAGGAAAAATATAGTGACGATTTGCTTTCATTTTCATCTGAAAAGGACTGTAAAATGTTGAACGTTCCATAAAATCTTTGTACCCTTATGAGACAATTTTTGTTCAATTAATCAAAGTGCATATTTTCACACTGGACACTGTTACATCAGAAAGAAAATTTGCTGCAGCCACGCTAACAATGTTTCAAACGACCCCTGCGGTAACATGTAACAACCAGTGACCTTGCACATTACATCAATCTTTAATAATATCATTGTCATTACTATTATTATCTGAAGTGTTAAATTGTTGCCAAAATCAATACAAGTCTACTTCTTTGAATATATTTTATCCCGCTGTTGTTTTTAACGTCTTTGTTAAGAGGCCAATTAATTTCCAACTCATAGCTCCAGTGAAGTTTGTGTACGAGGGTTTCCTGACTTTTCTTTTTCCTTTTCTTTCTTTCTTTTTGGTTTATTTCTCCTTTTGAATGAAAGAGGAGGGAAACAAATGGCATGTGGAATAAATAATTCAGTGTTTAAAGCGATTGAAGTTAATCATAAACTGGTAAAAAAAATATTGCAAAACTGATTGCAAATCACTGTTGAACTAATACTTAATTTCTTTCTTTTTTTTTTACCTGAGTATCAGGGCTGGGTTTTTATTTTGTTTTTATTATTATTTTTTTAATTCTATCAGAATATACACCACCTTAGCCACTTCCAGTCGCCAGAATTAGGGTGATTTTTTTAAGTGGCCTACAAAGGCCTTAACAAAGGGAACGTCTGAATTTTTTGTTTGTTTTCTTCTAGATTTGTTGGTGTGAATGCATCTGACATCAACTACTCAGCCGGCCGGTATGACCCGTCAGTCAAGACCCCCTTTGACATAGGTTTTGAAGGTGTGGGAGAGGTGGTCGCCCTAGGCCTCTCTGCCAGTGCCAAGCACACAGTCGGCCAGTGTGTGGCCTACATGGCACCTGGCTCTTTTGCTGAGTACACAGTGGTTCCTGCCAGCATAGCGACCGCAGTCCCCTCTGTGAAACCTGAGTACCTCACCCTGCTGCTGAGTGGGACCACTGCATACATCAGCCTGACAGAGTTGGGAGAACTGTCGGAAGGGAAGAAAGTGTTGGTGACAGCGGCCGCTGGGGGGACAGGCCAGTTTGCCGTGCAGCTTGCAAAGAAGGCCAAGTGCCATGTCATTGGAACCTGCTCCTCTGATGAAAAGGCTGCTTTTCTGAAATCTGTGGGCTGTGACCGTCCCATCAACTACAACGCCGAAGACATCAGGGCCGTCCTCCAGCGGGAGTACCCCGGAGGTGTGGACGTGGTATACGAGTCTGTGGGGGGGCCCGTGTTCGACCTGGCTGTGGATGCCTTGGCCGTGAAAGGGCGCCTGATCGTAATTGGGTTCATATCTGGCTACCAAAGTCCGACTGGCCTTTTGCCCGTGAAGGCAGGCACGTTACCAGCCAGGCTGCTAAAGAAATCTGCCAGCGTCCACGGCTTCTTTCTGAGCCATTACCTTTCAAAGCACAGAGCGGCCATGGCCCAGTTGCTTAAGATGTGTGCGAGCGGAGACCTGGCCTGTGAGGTGGATCTGGGAGACCTGTCCGCAGAGGGCAGGTTCACCGGCCTGGAGTCCGTATTCCGGGCTGTCGACTATATGTACATGAGAAAAAACACTGGAAAAATTGTAGTGGAGTTACCTCACTCTGTCAACAGCAGTAAGCTGTAGAAACAGAACAGCATAAATCAGAGGAGAAAGAGAAGGGGCGCTTTATGCTTCAGAATTACTCAAACCGATTCATTTTTAGCTGGTAGTGGGGATGATATTTCTTAAAACAAAAGTCAGGTGTTAATGAGCAGGTTTCTCTTCTGCTTTCCTTTTTTCCTCTTGTCGCCCCTCCCTTGGAAAAAAAAAAGTGCGAATGAAACTTCCCTCCACGGCTCAGAGTTAAACCTTTACGTTCAATCCTCTGGTCAGGGACAGTCTCGTTCCAGATTTTATTGTTCCTGGAACTAAATTAATTCCTGATGCGAGAGCTGATCAAATCAGTATGTCTTCAGCTTGATGAGATTTTAAAATCGGTCTTGAAAATAGTTCACAAATTCTTTGCTGTGGGAGAGTTTGGGCTTAGGCTAATAAGTACTTAATAAATAGAGGTGATAGCAAAAGTCATAAGTTTCAGAGTCCAGATTCTCAGAAAATGGCCCTTTTTTTCCTACAAATCACTTGCCAACTATCTAAATAGAAACTGGGAGGAATTCTCCCCAAACCGATGTTGTGAGATTATCAGAAAAATGATCACGTGCGCACAGACAGACCTTTCCTAAAGAAGTACCTCGCATGTCGAGGCCTTTGCACACCGTCGTCCTGTGAGGCACACGTGGTGTGGAGCTTCGCTCTCCTCCCTCAAGACGCGAAGTGCTGAGGACGTAACACAGACAAAGGGCCGGTTGGGGAAAAGGATCACAGGGATCTGGGGACTTTAAAAACGTGACACATGCCCAGCAGAGGGGCAAGCGCGCGTCCCGTCCACAGCGTGGGCCCACATGACGCAACACGTGCCGTGCAAGCGCGAGCCACGCGGGCACAGCACGAGTGATGCCGACCAGCGAGGCTCGCGTACCTGAGGCCGGGCCTGCCAGAGAGCGAGCGCCCTGCCCAGTGGGGACCAAAGTGACCCGGAATAATGTGCATTGGCTCCCTGCCCGAGACCGTCGGACATGCAAGGTGTGTTTCGTCTCTGAGCACGGGGGGCTCAGAACAGCAGCCCCTGCTCCTCCGTCCCCGTTTCTCTCCTTCCCGTGTCCTGGTGGAGTGAGATGCTGCTGATCCCTGTCACCTGATGTCACACACGAAAGTAACGCGTCACGGGCCTTGTCTTCTGAGTCACGCCTGTAGCCGACCTGCCTGCCTCCTCACCTCCAGCTCACCAAAGGCTGCCACGGCCTCCCTCGCCGCCTTGCAAAACCCACCATGTTCCTTGTCAAAGCTTAGGTTCCCGCGTCGCTCACGAGCGAAATAAATACACACAATTAAAGGGGGTCCATGAAACTTGGAGACCGTATTTAATTTTTTTTCCCTTCCGTCTGAGGAGCAAGGAAATCCTACACCCGATAGCTGTTAGTATCTATTTTACAAGATTTACTCATTTTCAGGTACCTAATGTAGCTGCTAGCATGCACGCACAACAATACAATTTATATGGTAAATGGGACCAAATAATGGCTTCACTGAATGTTATGGCCGCACTGAAGGGAAATGTCACGGTAAATAGCTGCCAAATTATGGATCATGCCGAAGTGTCACAACTGCACTAAAGACAAATGGCACGCGAGGCTATTGCCACTGTGACGCTTTTGAGTTATGAAGAAGGGTAGCAGCCTGATGCGAGGCTCTTTGTGTCCTCATTATAGCGAGGGGTTACCAGTGCAGGGTACGAGGAAAGCTGGTCCGACGTGGGGCCCGGTTATTAATCTGTCCCTTGCAGGCCGCACGGCTGTAGCAGAGCGGAAAGAGGCTGTGCCTCGCCTTCAGATGCACAAACACCGGGGGGAGGGGACAGGCCCCGTGCACGCCCCCGCACGGGAAATGACCGGTAACGGAAAGACGTAATCGAATCGCCTCATCAGAGGGGACTATTAAATTTAACATGGTCTGTGGCGATGGCCTCCGTGGCTTCTTATGCAGATAGATGTGGGAAATCTAAGCAATAATGGACTTGCTCCCTTTGCCAAGACTTGGGTACGGATATTGCCAACGAAATTGCTCCTTCTCGACTGAAGTGCACCGGTTTCTTTCATTTTAATGGGAGGGTAATAAAGATGAAAGGCCAACATTTTTACTGATGGATCCCTTAAGCTACAGAATAGGAATTTATTGTGTTTTGAAGGAATACACTAAATTCAGCTATGTTAAAAAAAAAAAATTCCAACACCCAGGTTTGAAATAAAATATAATCCGCAACCCTCATGCGCTCTCGCTCCCCGCGCGAAGGAACTGCAGCGCATGCTGTTCTCATTTAATCTTAGGAAACGAGCATGAAAGATTCCGCCCATTCAGATAATGCCAAAAATATGCTGAAACTTTTTTTTTTTCCTATTCTTCTGAAAAATGATTTGTAAATTGAGGGTCGCGGTTCAGCAGCAGTGTCATCTTCTGGGACGATCGTTCGAGACCGGCCTCTAATGGGAGGTGAAATGGTGCAGGCTCCCGACACCTTCCTCCGGAGCCGTGTTACAGATCGCAAAAAGTGCACCCGTAACTCGGGGCGGTCGTCAGTCTCTGTTTTAGAGACGGGGCCGGGCCGGGCGATCGCGCTGGGGGAACTCTCTCTCGGTTCTCAGGGTGCCCTTCCCTGCATGCCAGCCTCAAGGGCCCGGCTGGGCAGATGGAGGGGCTTCGCTGGTAAGTGTGCCAAGCAGGGAGGAAGTCCCCACTGCTCCTGACCGTTCCCCTGTGACTGCAGATTCGTTCTGCCTGCAGGAAAGCACCAGTCTCTTTGGTGACGACTTCCGTTGCCGACTGATTTCGACATTTAAAAAACAACCATAATACTAATAAATAAATGAACGAATAAATAAGAAAATAATAAATCGGGGCGGTCTGAAGCAGCCCAGAGGTCTTGCGTGCCATGTTCTATAAATTACCGAAACGTGGTTTCCTCCGAGTGGAGTACTCAGGGGTCGGATGCGCGTCTGTACATGGTCCTCAGCATTACATCCGTGTTTATCTAAGGAAAGTGCAGTGACAAGGAGCTGCTGCTGCTGAAAAGGGAGCCCCGCGCCATGGACCGCGGGAACATCCCAGCTGATGGGGGGTGGTGACATCCTGGGCGCCACACAGACCTGCGTTTCGCGTCCGCCCCACGAGAGAGGCTGAAACCTGACAGGTGACATCATTTAAGGCACAGGCCTGCCTGCCGGGGGCACCCGCTTGTCTGGCTTCCTGTTCTGGCTTTGATTGGGCTCACGTTTACGGGGGCCGCCCCGCCGCGGCCCGGGCCCTGTCTTAACCCCTTCGCGGAGGCCCCAGTGAGCGTGCACGTAGGACATTCGGGGACTCCTCCAGCAACGGGGCAGGGGTGCTGAGCACGGGGACTCTGTTGATCACTTTCCCACGGGTACGTACAAAACACATGCCATCTTTTAAATTATATGAACAGATGAGCAGCATACGGGGGAAAACAAAAGAAAAAAGACGGAGCACGGTCGACTGTGGGGGGGCATTTCCTGGGGACCAACGCGGGTTTACGAACGTGACCCAGACGCAAAAATGCCCTGGTCTGTGGACTCATCTCACGTTGTCTGTACTTTCCACGCTCCTGTTTTATTAAACATTCCTTGTTTTCTATAATACTCAAAAGACACAGAATTTATGCAAACGTCAGTCAATTTGGGGGTCGGGCTTTTTGAAGTTAGATGTTCGGTCTCTAATCTTTTTAGTGATGGCCCCGAATTAAGTGTGCAGGACCCTGTGTCAGAAGTCGAAATGTAAAACCGGATGACCAGTGCCATCGGGGTGGGCCCTGGAAAACCCCTGATTCGGTCCGCCCGGCCCTTCGGCGTTCTGCTATTGTGACAGCTCACAGAGGGAGGAGTGTCCGGTGGGAGCACCGCATCGCTGCGCCATGAGCAAGCGAGGCAGGCAGGCTGGCAGAAATAAATGAACACACGTTTTTAAAGGCGCCATACAAAACACGTGAGGGGTGTTTTACCAACACGCGTCGGCTCGGGTCATTCTTGATCGTGGAGGGCTGACAGTCAAAGTGATGCGACGGCTTTGTCCACTGCTCCTGCCCCTGGGTGCGGGCTCACGGCTCCCCGGGGCGCGGCCCCTCTCAGGAAGTGTGTCAGGGTCCGTGGGGTTTTAGGGTAAGCACTGCGTGGAGCGCAGTTTGGGGAAACCAATATGTGCCTCGTATATGCTGGGAGCACTGAGCCAAAAGCACAGAGACGCAATGGCCCCCCGAAGGAAGCGTTCCCCTGGAAAGGCAGCATCTGACATTGTCTTTGTGCCAACGCGAAATTAAAATAATAATTAAAACGGACCCCGCTGACTGGCGGTGGCATCAGCACGAAACACAGATTTGTGCTTAGAGCTCAGGAAATCGCTTCACGGAATCGTCGGCTCCGCCGAGCTTTGTCCTCCCCGCGTGAGCAGCCGAACCGCATCTTGGAACGGCTCGACCAGCGTCCGGGCCAGCGACGCAGACCCGTGTTCAGGGGATGGAGGGGCCCTGCTTTAAGCCCGGCGCCTCCTGCGCCCACGCCTGGTGGCGGGCCAGCAGACAGCGAGACCTAGGTCAGCCTGGGATGCTCCAGGTCCCTCCTAAACAAGGCTCCGCTCCCCTCAAAGTGGTAAAATCCGGGGTTTAAGGGACAATCGAGTTCCATCCATGCTATTCAGGAAGAAACCAAGACCCCGGAAGAACGGGCACTTTGTCCAGGGTCGCAGAGGTCACCGACCCGGAATGGAGCTCAGACGCCTTCCCAGGGCGTCTGTCTTGGGCCCTTTGTAATCTGCCAAGGTCCCTCGTGACGGCTGATTTTTTCAAGTGTCACGGAATAACAGAAAGACTGGCCTTCATCACCAGTCTTTCCGTGGATGAGGTGACCGACCCGGGAAGAGTGTGGTTCCGACCACGAAGCGAGTGCCACGCGGGACCCGCTCTGCTCCAACACAAACCAAGGTCCCAGGCCATCTGCTCCCGTGGCCTCTAAATCCTACACAACCTTTTGGGGGAGAAAAAAGCCATTCAGTGGGAGTCACGTCTGAATGCCCAGATTTCGTTTTAGTGCTGGGAGGAAAGGCTCCTGGCCCGTCACGCTGTTCTCGTAGGTTCAGTAACGAAAATCGAACAAAGGAAAGCTTCATTCCCATGCGCTGCGTGGTTTTTCCTAGTGATTTCACCTGTTTCTGTTATTCCCTGCAGAAAGCTGATGTTTGACCGTCATAACCTTAGTAACAGCCAAACGTCGAGGCTCTGGACCTGCCGCTCCACGGAATCGCGTTCTGAATCCGACAAGCTCCGGGCTGCGGTGGGGGCCGGGTGAGGGCGGCAGAGAGGTTGGGGTTGGGGGGTTGGGGGGTACGGCTGAGCCCACGTTCCGTGCTCACACGAGGCAGGGATCCCATGCTCTCTGCCCGTGACGGCTCGCGACGACGGCTCAGAAACCAGCCTTCCAGGACCCCGTGACAGTGAACGGATGATCCCCGTTTTAGAGACGGAAAATCAGGGCCCAGAACAATGACTGTCCCAGGTCGCGGGTCCCTGGCTGAACGAGGCTGGGGCCGTGGGTAGTTCTCCACCGAGGCTGTTTCTCTCGAGGGAGCAGCGTCCTCCGAGGCCCTGGGGCGCACGCGTCGCTGGGGAAATGCAGGTGGGCTCGCCCGGGCCGCGGTGGCCCCCGGTCCCGCCGCCTTTGAAAGCCCCATCTTGGGAGATGCTGTTTTCCTTTAAGGCCTTTCTGAGCCACCCGGAGGCCCCCTGGGTATGAAGCACAAAACCGAGCGCCGTCACAGCTGTGACAGTGGGTGCCCGATCTCCAGTCAGCGGTGACACGGTCCGACACCGCTGCGGACGGGAATGGCAGGGACTGAAGAGGGGCCCGGCCGGCGTCGGGGACGAGGGACCTAGCTGCCGCGCAGGTGCGTCTCAGGCCGGCAGGCGTGGGGGTGACCGCGTGACCGGGAAGAAGGCCGGGCACCTTGGGGTCAAAGTGGGGGCCGGCTGGGCTGCGCGTAGGTCTAGGGTCGGGGTGCCCGCAGGCCTGGTGGAGACGGGGGCCCTGTCCGGCTCCCGCTGGCTCGTGCACCTGCGGACCAGGCCGGGGGAACCCCAGCGCCAGGCCCCCCGCCCCCACGTCGTGCTGGGAGCTGTCCCTGCTCTGGCCGCCACCCCCACAGAGGGGACCGCAGAGCCGAGGGCCAGCCGGGCGACCTCTCCCACCAGCGGTAGCCAGACCATGGCCACCCCACTTACGCTCACCCCGAGTCGGATGTGATTCTGGGGGAGTGAAATTGGAGGCAGAGACGGGAGGCCTGACGGTGACCCCCGATGGCCTCGGAAGACCTTCAGAGGGGCCAGGGAGGCGGGAGCAGGCGGGCGAAGGTCAGCTCACGGCCCTCAGGCCGGGCAGAGAAGCGGCACGTCCGCTGCGTGTGGACTTGTAGGGGCCCTGGAGGCCCCAAATGCCAATCTGGGACATTCCGGGGACTCGGGGCTTCTCGATGCGACCTTTCCCCTGACGAGCGAGCTTAAACGAGACGCAGCTCTCGGTCAGTAAAGGAGCAGGTGGCGACAGCGGGGGCAGCCTGCCACTCGCCTGCTCCCGGGAGCGCTTCGCCAGGTCCCTGCTCTGCGTAGGCGGACGGTTCCGCTCACCCGCGTGCCAGAGAGGGTCACAGCAGAACTTACGAGGTGCCTGGCACGTAGTAGGCCCGCTCAGGGCAGCAGTCGAATGAGCGAGAGGTGAACGCGCGAGTGAACGAGTGAGTGAACGAGTGAATGAATGAGCGAATGAACACCCAAATCTTAACGACAAAATCTCATCGCCCCAGCGAGGGTTCCCTCGGGAGCCTGATGACCGCCTCGCACGGGAGGGGCCCACCTGGGCGCAGGTGCCCCCGCGGTGGGGCATGGCGCTAGCACGCATGCCCGCAGAAGCCCGACAGAGCTGGGGTCAAGGCCGGCCGCCCTCCAGCGCACCACGACCCTGGGGAGACGCATCGCGCAGGGGCCTCCGCGTCTTTTCCTCACCTTCCCGGCCCTGCGCCGAGGGGGCTGTGAGTGGCGCGTGGACGCACCCGTCACCCTGTCCCCGCCACCGAGGACGTCGGTCCCCGTCCTCTCCTCGCCTTTGGAAGGAGAGGGGCGCGGAGGAGGCTGGGAACGGGACGGTCGGGGAGGTGCCCCCCACGCCAGGACGCCAGGACGACGACCAGTGGCAGCCCTCGCGGCCTCGAGAGACCTGAGGTTAGAAAAATGACAGCGAAATCCTCGAAGCCAGCAGCCTCGTCGTGGCACTCATTACCCGCACGATCCCTCGCACCCGACGGGGCAGCGGCTGAATTTGTGTTCAAGTGGAGTGAAGCGGCGTCCATGGGCCATCTCCGCCACCTGCACTGCGCCGCGTCGAGCACACGAGACAACACGGGCACAGGTAAAAGGCTCGCCGAGCAGCAAGACGCTTCGGGAGCAGGAGCCGAGAGTCCGGCTCACGCAGTGGGGCGAGCGGGAGGGCGCCCGGGCCTGGAGGAGGACGTGGCCGGGGGCCGAGCCGGGCCACGCGCCAGTGGTGTCGCCTCGAAGTGCAGCTCAACCCCACCCCGGCCCTCCCAGGAGCACCACGGCTGAGGGCGGGCGCTTTGCAGCCACACGGAGGACGTGGTCCGCCTGCGCGTGTCTAACGGGCACACCGGGCCCCGCACACCGCACGCCCCGGGCCGAGCCACTCGGAGGCCACGCCATTGGCTGCGGCTCCTCTGCCACGCGCGGTGTGCGGGGCTGTGGCCGGCAGGAGCCTCGCGCCCTGCCGGACTCTCTCCCGTGGCCGGCACCTGCGCACCCTGGACGGCGAGGCCCAGCGGCGTCGGCCACGCAGGGCCACGCGCAGGCTCCCTCACGCGGGGCCCCACGTGGAGCGGGGGGGCTGCCGTGCTGGCCAGCGGCACGGACCGGGGCTCCCCTCTTCGGCGCTGACAGCGCCCCGCGCCCTGCAGCCGGCGCCGCGGGTGAGCGGCCGGTGCTTCCACGCGCACTGTCATCCGCGCGTGTGCCGGTCGCAGGCTTAATTGCTCCTGCCCCTTGGAGACGCGTCTCCAGCAGCAGGAGTCTCGTTATCACACGCGCGTTCCCTTCCACGTCCGGGCTCTCCGGGCGGGCCGGGCCGCAGCGAGAGGACAGAGAGGACCGTGTGGACCAGCGGCGCTGTTCGTGCTCGTCCTCCCCGCCCCCGCGGGGGCAGGGGTGCCCGGGGCAGGGAGAGGACCCCGGGTGGCAGCCCGGTGGGTGGCCGGGAGGGGCAGGGCCTGGCGGGGCCCCAGCCCCCCCCCCTTGGCACCACTCTGGTCGGCTGGAGCCACGGGGGGGGGCACCCTGCCCGGCGAGCAGAGCATGCGGTAGGGAGCTCCGGGGACACCCATGCACAGGACAGGGGCCCGGCCGCCCAGCGCAGGCGGTGACGTCCCCACTGGGGGAGAGGACGGAGGGACCCCCAGGGGGTCCTGCCTGCGGGAACTTGCTCTTCATCCGGGAGGGGACTCAGGACACGGAGGGGGAGGGGACGGGCCGGGAGTTGGCTCCGGATGGGAAAGGCGACCGCCGCAGGGAGCCACCGAGGGACTGTCCGCCCGGCTGTCACGCAGCCGCTCTCGCTTTACTGACCACGACGCGTCCCTCCGTCTGGGGCCTGTTCACCTGGCCCAGCAGGAAAGCTGAGCGACTCGCGGTTATTTCGTCCGAGGCTTCAGCTGGACGGACCCGTAAATCCCAGCGGCCGGCGACAAGGCCTGGGTGCACGGAGGCCTGTCGCTCCCCGTACCCCTAGCCCCGAGGGCGCGGGGGCTTCACGTGGCAAAGGCTGCTCCCCGCTCCCCGCTCCCCGATGCTCGTTCGCTCGTTCGTTCCGGAAACGTGCTCAGTGAGAAATCAGCACGCTCAGCCCCACGCGTGGACCCCCTTCCAGCCCCACCCGGGCCACCTGGGCACCTTCCCCGTGCGGTGCCCCCCAAACCGTTCCCTCCACACGGTCTCCGCGCCCGAGGTCAGCGATCCGCCTACCACCTTCGCCCCGAGGAGCCCCAGGGGGGTGACGCCGCGCACGGCACATCGGGGGGTGATCGGCTTCCCAGGGGCCGTGACAGACCCCCACACCGAGGCTTGGAACAGCCGCGGCGCGTCCTCTCACGGACCTGGGGGCCAGCAGACGCGGCCCGGCGGCGGCCTCACTCCGGCCGAAGGCTCTACGGGAGGGTCCCCCCCCGGCCTCCAGCCCCCAGCGGGTCCCGGCCATCCCGCTCCTGGGCGCGCGGACCCGTCGCCCTCATGCCCCTGCCTCCGCGGTCACGCGGCCCGTCCGCATGTCCGTGTCCAAATTCCTCTCTCCTCACGAGGACCGGCCACTGGACCAGGGCCCAGCCTCCTCCCTGATGACCTCGTTTTGACTGAACTCCGTCGGCCAAGGCCTAAGGTGACCGTCCTGGGGCTGAGGCATCGGGCTTGGAGGACTCAGCCCCACACCAGGTACTTCTCACGCGCCAGCCACGGCCACGCCGTGTCCTGGAACCGTTTCTCTTCATCCCCGTGACCAGCCCCGGGGGCAGGGACCCCCCCAGGTCCGGCCAGGGCTTCGGGGGCCTCAGCAAAGGCTCCCGCCTGCGAGCGAGGACTTTCGTCCGCGCAAGCCGGGGGTCGTCGGTCTGAACCCACGCCCAGAGGGCCTGGCCACAGCGGCTGGACGCCCCGGCCCCCGCCCCAGGTGCCTGCTCCACCCGTGACTGTCTGAAATGGCCCTCTCGTCGCCCCCCGCGTCCCCCTCCAGCTCCAAGGCCTCCTCGCGCCTCCCGCGTCCCTGTGGCCGACTGGGCGCGGGCCCACGGGCAGAGACCCCACGGGCAGAGACCCCACGGGCAGAGGCCCCACGGGCAGAGACCCCACGGGCAGAGACCCCACGGGCAGAGGCCCCACGGGCAGAGACGCCGGCCACTGGCCCTG
This sequence comes from Cynopterus sphinx, assembly GCA_030015415.1. Taxonomy (NCBI): domain Eukaryota; kingdom Metazoa; phylum Chordata; class Mammalia; order Chiroptera; family Pteropodidae; genus Cynopterus; species Cynopterus sphinx. Next base: position 1,261,134 of record CM057384.1, read on the forward strand.
CGCGGGCCGCCTGGACAGCGAACCGAACTAATTAATCACGACAGATTAACGAGGGCGGCAAGGTGAGAGAGGTGACATTCTCCCGAATGCCCACGTCGGTGCCGGTGCGCGTATTTTTTTTGTTTTTTTAATCCCACGGCAATTTATTTCCCGCAGAACCACGTTTCCCCAAGAACGTCCCAAAACGTAGCCAGCCAAGGTTAACGGTGCCGCGAGCTTATTCAATATTTATGGTTCTTTTTCATTCGTGCTGCCAGGACTTTGGGGGGCCTCCTGGAGGTCCATTAATCAAGCAGAGTGACACGACGAGCCGTCTGACAGCCGGAACGCGGGCTGCATGCTAGCACGACGGCGCACACATGCGCACGCCCGCGCCCCGTACTAGGTTCGGGAAGGAAAGCAGCGACTTGACTTCGTCCGCGGTTCCCGATTGTTACAAAGCGTCGCCCCCCACCCCTCCGATCGAATAAGGTGTTCCCAGCGCGCGGCTTGGGAGGGAGGCGAGTCCCCGAGCAGAGAGGGGCGACCCCCAGAGCCCCGGTGCCCTGCGACGGTCGGGGGACGGCGCGCGCGGAGCCGACAGTCCTGAAAGACGATCCTCGGCGCGACCTGCTTGGCGCCTGCTCCTGACGACTGAGAGGGCACCTCCCGAGCCGTCCGAAGAGAAAGGGGTGACGAGGAGGCGTCTTCCTCCTCCAGCCACACGACGGAAGATCGGAGGAAATTATTGCCGAGGCCCGCCGCTCGCTGGCGCCTCGGCGGCACCGTGTGACAGCGTCATGAGCACAGATCCCTGGAGTAAATGTCCGAAGAAGAACCGCGGTAGAGATGCTCGTCAAGCGCCTGAAAACGCGGCGGCGGCGGCGGCCCGGGGAGGCGGCGGGCCGGGGAGGCAGCGGGCGCGGCTCGGGCCGCGGGGCCCGGCGCTGGGTCCCGGCCGCCCCGGGCAGGCCTTGGTCTCGGCGAGAGGCCGTTTTCACCCCATGCTCTGCGCCCGACGGAGAAGGCGATACCCCCTCTCCTCTGCCGCTCCCACGTTCCCCGGAATCCGGGTCGTAATTCATCATAAATTAATTTTGGAGAAACAACAGGCTTGGGGCATGTTATAATTATCGTTATTTGTTTATTTATTGCCGTGTTAACCGTTATTTATTGTTATGGGGAGCGCATGTGAGATCACGAAGGTTGCGCCTGCTGGTCTCCTAGCAACGCGTCAGCGCGCCCTTCCTCCCGGGTTTCCAGAGGCCGCGCCGCCGGGAGGCGGGGGCCGAGGCCGGCCGGGGACCCCGGTGTCTGTCCTTCCGCGAGGGGGCCCGGGGTGGCCTGGCCGTGCCCGGGGGGGATGCTCCCCCCGCGTGCAGATCGTTTTCCAATAAAGGCCTTTGAAAGGCCCCGGCCCCGAACGGAGCCGCCAGGGGCTGGCTTGGCTTGGACGAGGACAAGCCTCCCTAGGCCCGTCCCGGTCTTGGGGCCTGGCCAGCAGGCACCCTCCACGGGCCAAGGGGTGTCTGGGAGGAGGAGGAGGCTGAAGGCTGGGGCGCAGGAGACTCCCCAGGCCTCGGTGGCCTTGCCCTGGCCTGGGGCGGCCACAGGGTGAGCCCTCTCCCGGGGGTGACCCCCGTCACAGTGTGGGGGAGCAGAGGGAGTTCCCGCTGTGCCCAGACGGCCTCTGGGGGGATGACTGTCCGTGGGCCGAGCTGGGGCAGAAACACGGAGCGGGCTGGGCTGCCGCTTCTCCCTGCGCGGGGACCCCTTGCCCGAAGGCCTTACTTGCGGGGCCACGCAGTGGGCGGGGCCGTGGGTGACGGCTGCTCTCCTTCCCCTGCACCCTCAGGTGGCCCTCTGCCCCCGATGCGGTTGCTTCCTAGTCTGTGTGAGAAACTTCTAGCAAAGGGGCGTGGCGGTGCAGCCCGACCTGGCGACGGCAGGGCCACCCCCCTGCGCACCGGACGCCCCCAGGAGTCGCGCTTCCTCCCTGATAAACGTTTAACTGAGAAGTGGTTGGATTTACGGGGACAGCAGGGGGATGGCACGGAGAGCCCCGTTCCCCACGCAGCCCGCTCCCCGCACCCCGTCAGCGGCCTCTCTCCACGGGGCGTCCGGGCCGTGAAGGGACCGGGGCGTCCACGCGCCGCTCGGATTCCGGCTCCTACGCGCGACGTCGCATCGTCAGGTCTCCCAAGCTCCTCCGGCCTGGGCCAGGTCCTCGGGCCTCCCTGAGACTCACGACCGTGGCCGCCGTGGGGAGCACGCGGCGGGACGCTGCGGCGGGTGCGGCCGGCGTTGCTGAACCTGACCGCCCGGCTGACGCGCCGTCCGCGGAGCCTGTCGGCTCTCTCCGCCGCCGCCAAGGTGTCCTTCTCCCCGTTCTCGCCGCCGCGCGGGGGGGCAGGCGCAGAGAACCCCTCCCCGGGAGGTGGCGGTCCCCACACGGCGTCATCGGGTCGGCGCGGGCGGCCCGTCACGCCTCCGTTCTCTCGCTCGTCCCATCCCCGGTTCACGTCAGATCGGCCGACTCCCTGGACGAGCCTGACCCGTCCCGCAGGGCGGCGCGATCCGTGCGCCGTCCCAACGCGCTGGCCGTGGGGAGTCCTGTCCACTGTCCCTGTCCTTTGGACAGAGCGAGCCCGTCGCCGTGCTGGCGCCGCGGCGTGGGTTTGGTCTGGTCGTAGCGATTCCTCTCCTTCCGTCCACACGAGACCCGCCCGAGAATCGCCGTCGTTTCCACGTCCGTGCAGGGTCCCCCTCCACGTCACGCTCACCACGGCGGCGGGGGCCGGGCAGGGGGGGGGGGAATGAGCTCGCAAAGGAAACGGCGAAAGCGAAATCCTGAACCGTTTGGAGGTTAAGAACGGGCTTCGCGCCCTCCTCCCGCCCGTGCCTCGGCCCCTGAGACCGTTTCCCGACCGACGCCACCGTCCTCCGGCGGCCGACGTGGCCGGGCCCGCTCGGCACCCCGTGCGACCTGTGGGTCCCTGGGCCTGGGCCGGCCTGCCCCGTGGAAGCCGGCCCGGCCCTGCGCGGCGGAGCAGCGGGGTCTGGACGGCCCGGCTCCCTGACCCCGTCGCCAGCCGCCGCCGTGGTCCCCGCCGTCTGAGCCGCGGGCGCCGCCCTCGCACCTGGCCCGCCCCCCGCCTCGCGCCCTCGTGGGCAGCCGGGCGCGCCGAGGCCGAACGGCCCCCCGGACCCGGAAAATCCACTTTGTAACGGCCACTCTCGCTTCGCGGCGCTTCTCATTCCGGGAACGCCGTCTCGAGCGGCGCGTTGTTGACTTCCGCGCTTTGGATTTATTCGACATGTGTCAAGTTGTCAGCCTCCCACCGTTCGCATTTGTGTCCACCTTGCAAACAGCAGGGAGAAAACGCTTTTTTCCTCTTCCCCGCGAACGCTCCCTTCTTGGCAGCTCCGAGACAAATTTCTGAACAGTTGCTGTTCCTATTGATAGCCATGGTTTGATGTTTCAGGGAAAAAAAGGAAAAGCAGGGTTTTATTTTCCCCTAAATTTTTGACGTGTTCTGTCACATCATATCATATCACACCCTGACGCGTCAAAAACACGAGGGGGGAGCCCGCCCCGCGCTCGAGCCGCCGCCGCCGCTGCACACCCACCCATCTGTTCCCCGCGCCGGGCCTTTTGTTCCGCCTGCGGGGCCGGCGTCCCTGGGCGAAGCGCGCTCCTGCTCCTGCTCCTGCGAGGACGCCGTGTGGCCCCGCGAGGCTCCCTGGCCCGGGGAGGGAGAGCGCCCAGGGATCCGAGACTGTTCGCACTTTCCTGCCGCGGAGTGTCCGGGGCTTAGACACAGCCCAGGCCCCGGCACGGGGGAGAACGGACAAACGAGCCGAACGCCCGACAGCCTCGGGCCGCGTCGCCTCCCGTCGGGGGGACCGAAAAAAGGAACGACCCAAACCCTCTCTGCCAGGGTCTCCCGCCGGGCTCGGCGGGGCCACGCGGGCCGCGACTCTGCGGTGAGGGGCTCAGCCCAGGATCGGGCCGAGCCTCCCGCTCTGCCCCGGAGGCTTGTCGGAGGGGGGAGGTCGGTCGTGGGCGCGCCACGGTCTGGATCGACGTCCCCCGGTGAGACGCGCCTGCGGCCTCCACACCGAGCCCCACGTGAGGCCGTGTCCCTGCTGCTGGGCTCTCTGAGTGATTTCTCTGTCCTCGCGGGTCTTCTCAACACCTCCCAATTTCGCATCGCCCGTGAATTCAGTGACCCCGTCCTTCCCTGTCCTCCGCGTGCTGAGCGGAGACGGTGAGGGAAGCCAGGCCCGACGCCGACCCCCGGGCGCCACGCCAGCCCGCCCCCTGGACGGGACACGCAGCTACTCCTCAGCGTCTCCGCAGGTCGCTCTCCCCCAGACGTGGCCCAGTTCCCCGGCCTGCGGCAGGGAATCCACCGGGCGGCACCGGCCGGAGCAAACCCCGTGCCGCGGAATCGGCTCCGGGCCTGGGGCGCCCCTGCGTCACCCGGGACCGTGCAGGCGGCGTCTGTCTGGCTCCGTCGCAGCCTCCCCCGTAGGCCTGTCGTCCCCGGGCGCCTGCCTTAGGCTTGCTGGGGACCCGTGCGTGACACGGCGGCCATGGGCTTGGCGGGAAAGCCGGCCTATTACTGCGTGTTTCTCCGTAACGATGGCCCAGAGTTCACGGGGACCAGGAAAAGGATCCATCCAAGAACTCCCCGGGGAGGGACGCCGACAAGGACGCTGTGGAGGTACCGAAAGGTATCAGACGTGACACCGGGGTCGTCAGCCCGGAGAGCGGGGACCAGAGGAAAGGGGTAATTTTTATGGGACAGGAAGGCATCAGGAGCTGTTGGGGAACTGAAACGGGAGTTCCCGGTATTGGGGACTTAGTACGTGTCAGGGGCGCCGCTCGCGGCATCGCAGACGAGAGGGGCCACTCAGGCCGCCGCGAGGCGCTGCGGGGGCGCCGTCTGCCGTGGGCGCGGTCGCAGCCACTGGCACCCCGGGCCCCTGCGCACGCTGGGCAAGGACCGTGCCGCCGCTCAGACTCCGGCCTTGAGCTGGCGAGTCCTTGGACCTCCCTCCCGGGCTGCTAGGCAGGGGCTCTGTCCCCTACGGGCGGGCCCCGGCTTCCCGGATCAGGGCCTCAGGGATGGCGGTGCTGCTCAGGGTGGCCGTGCGGCGGCCTCGGACCCCGTGATCACACGGGTTGGGAAACGTGGGTTCGAAGGTGTGACCGCAGCTGCCCTTGCAGGCCGCGCCCGCGCACGTGCGGGTGCGGGCGGCCAACCGCGCGGAGGAGCACGTCCGGGGCAGCGTCCTCCGGCCTCGTGCAAATGTGCTTCGGTGTGCGTGGCGGGTCTGCGTTCCCTGGAAGACACTGGAGACACCGTGCCGCCCGCGCTGCGACTCTGCTTCTGTCTCCAACCGACGCCTGATGGGAACGTGGGAGAGGAGACCCCAGCGGTGACTGGGCGGAGGGAGCTGGCGCGGGGAGACCGGTGTTTGGGCCAGAACAACCAGAAAAGAGCAGGTGGGTGGGTGGGTGGATGGATGGAGGTGGTAGAGATGGCAGATGATAGATTAGATGGATAGATGACAGATGGCGATGGAGATGATAGAGAGGGGTGATTGATGGGTGGCAGATGATTGATAGATGATAGAGACAGATGATAGATGACAGAGACTGATGAGGGAGGGAGGGAGGGAGGGAGGGAAGGAGAAGGGGGAGGAGGGAGGAAGCGAGAGAGAAAGGGAGGTCTCTAGCGCGAGCCATTTCTATGGAAGGACGGGCGGGCTGCTAGGGGGGCCGGACTTCGGGGTCACGATCCTAAGGGGAGGAGAAACGCGGAGAAGGGACGAGCTGATACGAGCCACACTTAGCCGATCACAGAGCAAATTCCGCGAACGGTGCCGGGAGGAGTAAAGGACACAGGACGTGGCGGCGAGCCTCGCCTCGCGTGTGCGCCGTCGGGCCTCAGGGATGCAGGAGAGGAAGGGGCATTCGCATGTTTAGGGAGATGACGGCAACCGGGTTCCAAAAACCATCGTCCAGTTACAGATTCGAGGAGCCCTGCGAGACTCAGGCTCGACCGCCCCGAAACCAGCCGCCGCGGACGCCTGGAAGCCGATGCGGAGGCGCATCCCGTGCGGGGCGCAGCGCTTCGCCGGGACAGCGCACGCATCCACGCGCTCGGCCCCGCAGGAGGCCCAGCGGCCAGCCCAGAGTCCTGCACCAGCAAGGGGCGCCCTCCGAAACGAAACCCGATGAAAGCGTTTCCAGTGTTTCCGGCGAAAGCAGACGCAACGCGCCACCCCAGAGTCACACGGAGATACGCGAACCGTGTCCACGCGGAGAGAAGACGATCCGGGCACGGACGGGGCGTTCGCCCGCTTAAACGCTGTCTTCCCAAATGCGCTGCGCGTGGACGGGCAGAGCGACCACGGCAACGTCCGGCGCGGCTGAACACGGCAGCGAAGCGCGTGACCCGCCTGGCCTTGTTCCCGTGAGAACGTCGTCAGGCCCCAGCGAATGGCCAGAGGCGAGCGTGCCACTCAGACGGCAGTGTCGGGGAGATCAGCCAAGGACGGCAACGGACGACGCGCAGGACGCGGGCGAGTGACCCTGCAAGCACTCAGATGCACGGAGAGGTGCAGGCCGCGGCGGACACTTCGGGGCTCGACGACGCTGACGCCCGGAAACGGCTCGGCGAGCACCACAACGCGGCCCATCGAGCCGCGGGGCTCGGAGCAGCGAGCAGGGCAGCTGGCGCGGCCGCGCGCGCGCACGGGGAGGGAGCGGCGGCTGACAGCTCTGCGACGCCGACGTTCGTCTCGACAGGCAGAGAAGAGCAGCCAAGCCAGCCCCGGGACCACGGCAGGGAGGACGTGACGGGGTCAGAATCGCCGGCACAGGGAGCAGAGCCCAGAGTGGAATTCACAAAGCCTCGTCGTCCGCAGAGGCCACCGCGGCGGGAAGAGGGGGTGACGCGGGAGGCGCCGGCCGGCACAGGCCTGCCCTGGAGCCCCGGGCTCCCCTCACGGCCGCCCGGAGGCCCGGCAGTGCGGCCCTCGCGCCCGGGGCGGCGCTCACGGCCCTGGAGCCCTACCCCGGGGGCTGGACACGGCCTCATGGACACCTGCTCGCTGACGTCCGGGGCAGCGTCACTGCTCACGATCGCGAGAGCCTGGGTGGCCGAGAGGGTGGAGATGCTTCTACGGTAACGGCGCCCGCGGTGACGGGCGGTGAGGGGTGCTGACGGCGGTCCCAGGCCACAGGCCCAACCCACGCCTCTGCGGGGCGCACCACCGTTTTGGGGAGACCAAACCCCGGGGACGCCCCGGGACCACATCGCTGCCCGCGGCCCTGAACAACGAGCCAGACGTCGCTCAGACCCGGGGAAACTGTTTCCCCATGTCCACTGCCAGAGATGGCCAGACCACAGGGCCGCAGGCAGGCGGAGGACGCCTCGCCGCCGGTGGGGCTGGGGACAGGTCCCCCTGCAGTGACGGGATGCGCGTGTCGCTGCTCTCGGCCGCGCGGGGTCCCCGGGGTCACGGCTCGGCTGTTGGCCGTCCACCACCTCCTCCCGCTGGGGGAGAACGCGCGTCACCTGCGGGCGCACGGGCCCGGGAGGCCCAGCTGTTTCCTTCAAAACAGACCGGCCGCCAGGCCGCGGTCGCCGGGCCGTTTGAGGCTTGTTTTTCAAGAAAGTTTTTATTTTGAAAACTAACGAGGGGGCCATGGGCGTGTGCCGAACGCCAGCGATCCCAGCGACACGGAGGCGGCCAGGTGCCTGCCTCTGCGGCCCACGAGGGTCGCCTCGGCCCGGGCCCCCCACGCGCGTGTCCTCTCGGGGGTCCCCGAAGGAGACACCAACCTGAGCCGTTCCTCCCGGGGCCCTGCGACCCGAGGCGAGTCCTTGACCACCCGCCGGTCGCTCGTGTTGCGACAGGTGTGGCGAGGCCCTGCTGGGTGCGGGGGCCCTGGACTGGGCCCCCCCGGGAATGCAATTCGGATGCAGAGAGGAGACGGTCACCCCCAGACTCACGCCCGGGCGGGGGGCAGGGAAGGTCAGGCTCGAGGACGTGGGCTGCGGCCCCGGGTTCGAGCCAGGGGCCGGCAGTTCGTCCTGTTTGCTTAGGGGACCCTGTGAGGCCCGCCCGCTGCTGGACCGAATCACCACGGACTTACCGGCCTCACAACACGAAGCGTCGCCTGGGGCTTCGGGGTCCGACGAGGCGTCCGGTGGGTTTGGGGGGGGGAATGTCCCTCACGAGGCTCTGGCGGGGGGTCCGCTCCGTGGCCTCTTCGAGCTCGGGCCGCGTCCTGCCCCACGTGTGGCCTGGCTCCTCCTCCTCGGCTGGCGGCTGGGGCGCAGCCTCGGTCCCCACCCCCTCCTGCCGGGGCTCCCGCCGGGGCTCCCGCCGTGGCTCCGCCGCACCCTCACGCCCGCCCCGCTCCCCGCCTCCCGGCCCCCGAGGCTGCCCGTGAGCATCAAGGCCGCCAGGCGCTCCCTCCAGCTGCTGCCCCTTAACCACACCTGCAGCGCGTCAGGGGACGTGGCGCGGGGTCTGGGCGGAGACGGCCCTCGCGGGGCCCAGGGTGACGTGGTCCCCGGGACAGGCCCCGGAGGGGCCAGCGCTGACCTCTACGTGACGGGGATGCCCGGCTCCTCCACGCAGGGCTCCGCCTCCCAGACACAAAGCCCCGTCCCCCCGGAGCCAGGTGACAGCGCGCCGCACCCCTCGGTCCGCGGAGACGCGCGTCTTCTGAAGACCGAGACCTCGGACGGGCTGTGATTCGGGCCGGGGGCCCGGCAGACGGGCACTGAGGTTGCGGGCCTCGGGGCGGCTTTTGCGCGGGGAAAAAGGAAAAAACCCCGTAAACTGTGGCTTGAAAATAAAGACTCTGCCTCCCGTGGTGACTCCCTGAGCCTGTATCTAGGCGGCCGGCGAGGACACCGCACGTTTCACGTGTTTTCTCTCCCCCTCTCGCTGCCGCAGCCTAAACCGGCGTCGCGCTTCCTTCCGGAGGGAAGCGGCCGCTCCCCGAGGCGTCGGTGCCGGGGTGTCCTGGGCCCTTCACGCGCTGTGGACCGTGCGCGCGGGAGGCCACGGCCGGGGCGGCCTGGGCCCTCGGCTGTCCCGGGGATGACTCCACGGCTCGTTCAGGAAAACGGCGACAACGTGGCGGCTGGAACCCGCCGTCTGCCTGCGGGGGTCTGCTCGTCGTCGTCGTCGTCGCGGGGATGCGGGCAGCTGGGCGGGGCAGCTGGGCGCTGCCCGGCAAAGCGGGCGCCTTGGGGCCGAGCAGGCGGGACCCGCCATGACCCAGGTGGTCCGGAGCCGTCCTGCGGGGCCTGGACGTGTGCTCTGGGCAGAGCCGCCTGCGAGCCAGGGGTCCAGCACCCCTGGGGGTGAGCCAGGGGGCCCAGAGCTTCGACCCCACAGAGCACCCCGCAGCGTACTCGTGGTTCTCCAGCAAGAGGATGCCACACGCACACGCACACGCACCTACACACATGCAGACACACACGCCGACGCACACAGGTACACACACGCGCAGTGCACACGTGCAGACGCGCACACATGCACACGTGTGCACACATGTGTGGTCGTGCACGTGGAGCACACAGGTCTGTACGTGTGTGGGTGTGCACGTGAACACACACGCACAATGCGCCCCGCACGCACGCACACGTGTGCACACGGCGCACCCGCCGTGCGCGTCTCAGCGCGGAGCCTGACGGCCCAGGCCTCCTTCGCCCCCCGGCTCGCACGACCAGAGTCCCCGCGCGTGTCCTGCAGCGCGTCGACCCCACGGCTCTGTGGGGTGAGCGAAAGGAGGCCCCTCTCCCTCTCCAGGTCGGAGAGGGGTTTCTGCGCCCACATCTGTGACCTCGCCTCGGCCCTGGCACACGGCTCGGGACCGGGGCCCCCTGCTGCCCCCAACCCCCCACCTCCGTCCCTGTCCCCCCGACAGAGCACCCACCGCGGCTCACGGAGCCCCTGGGGGCCCCCGGGCGCCCTCCACGGGCACGTCCCAGCTCCTGAGGCCTCTGTCCCCTGGAGAGCACGGCTCCGTGGGGTCCTGGAGCTTTCATCCCGGTGAGGCCGGGGCTGCCTGGGCTGCTCCCCGGGAAGGCGGCTCTGCCCGGCACCCAGGACACCCCAGCGGCGTGTGCGTCCCCATCAGGCGGCTCCGGCACCGGGTCCCCCTGCCCCACCAGCACCCCCAGCCCCGCCCCGTGGGGCTGGAGTGAAGGGCGGCTCCCGAGGCCAGGCCCACCCCTGAGATCTGCCGGGCTCAGAGCCACTCCCGCCCCAGACCGCGGGGCGGACGGCCACCCGGGGCGGCAGGCGGTCCGCCCGGTGAGGCTGGGGAGCCTTGGGTCGTCCCCGGTGACGCCGAGGAGCAGAGAGACCCCCGAGCCACCGCGGTCTGCGCGCACGCGTCCCTGCCGCGGCAGGCACGTTCCCTCTCCTTTTCCCAGAGGAAACGGAGAACGTTTTGGGGCGGTTTGGTGGGAAAGCCACCCGCAGGCTGGGGACGCTGTCATCCGGCCCGGCCCGCGCGTCACAGGAGAGCAGACCTCGGCGACCTCGGTGCCCGGCGGGTGTCCGTGCGGCAGGTGGGGCCTGCCCCGCTGCGTGTCCCCGACAGGCCCCCGCAGGCCGGGCGACGTGAGCGGGGCGGCCGGGGCGCGGGGCGAGCCTGCTTCCACCCGCTGCCTGTCCCGAGAGGTGTCACGCGGCAAGAGCGATGCCGTTTATCGATCGCCCCCCGCAGGGCGCGTGGACGCTGGGTCCGGGCCCGGCTGACGTCAGCACCGAACGCCGAGATCGCCCGCGGCTGCTCCCCGTGATACCGTCGCGCCCCTTCGACACGTCGTAAATCGAGCGGCGCTGACGTCAGCCCATAACCCTACATCACGGCTACCTTTTCCACGCACGTGGGGGCGTGCGGGGCGCGGCCCAGCGGCAGGATTTATGGACGCCCGCTGGCCCGGCCCCTGTGACGTCACAGGGGTCTCGTCCGTCAAAACCAGGAGCGATGCAACCGCGGGGATTAGGGGTCCCCTGGCTCCGGGGGCCTGGGCCTGGGGATGGCAGCGCCCTCCCTGCCCCCTCCCCACACTCAGGCCCCGGTGCCGCGCGGCCCACCGTCTGTGTCTGAGCTGATCCAGGGGCTGCGTGGCGGCTCGGACGTGTCCCGAGGGCCGCCGCGGCCACACTGCGCGGGGGGGACGCGGAGGATGCGGGATCGCAGCGTCTCCGCCTCCGGCTGGTTCTCCTGGTTCGTGACGATGAACGGTCCGGCCTGTCCCGGGGCCTGTGATGTGGCCGCCCGAGGGTGGGAAGCGCCGAGCCTCCCGCCAGCACGAACTCGGCCGCTCGCCGGGCCTGCTTCCGCGCCTGCTTCCAGCATTTTCGCAAAACGAAGGTCCAAGAGAATGGGGGGGGGGCGGCACCCGAAACGATGGAGTCGAAGTACGTCGTGGGGTGTCACTGGTGACGACGACGCTTACGGTCGGGCCTCTCTCATCCCGGGTGCGAACGACCCCTCCTCAGGCTCCCGACACACAAAGGGGCGGATGCGGGGGGGACGTCACTGTTTCCCGGAGGAAACCAAGGCCCAGGGACGTGGGATCATGACCCGACGCGGTGCCTGGACCAGGAAAGCCGGCAGGAGCGCCCCGCGTCCCGCCACGTGTGTCCACGCTGCAGGTGCCACGGGGGCCCGGGTCCCGCGGCCAGCGGGGCGTCCCCACACAGGAGCCCCGGGGGCCCCGAGCATGCCCGGACGTCGGGACCCAGACGCGGGGGCCCCGGCGGGCCGTGCCGTCCGCGTGCAGAGCCGAGGCCCTGCGCTCCCCTCGCCCACGGCGGCTGCGTCACCCTGTGACTCCCGGCGGGGGTGGGGGGGGCCCTGTCCCCATACTCACTCAGGGGAGAGGCGGCCCTGGGGGGGGCTGCAGGGCAGGGGCGGGGTGCGGCGGGGCGGGGGCAGCCGTCCCCGGAGCCCGCGGAGCCCGCGGCGCGGCCCGGGCGGGCCACCTGCTGCAGAGCCTGGCGGCGGCGGCGGCGGCGGGAAGGGCCGTCTTCATTAAGGGCGTTAATATTCATGCGGCACGGTAATTTTGACACAGAAAAGGTCTCCGTAACCTTTTCTCGTGTGAGAATTTTTTACTTCTCGAGGAAATTACAGTCCAGCGACGACTTAATTAATGCCGGCGCCGCGGCCGGCTCCGGAGGAGCTGTCAGTCGGGCCGCGCAGGGGCTGTCAGCCCGGCCCGGCGGGCTGCAGGCGCGGGGGGAGGGCGCAGCCGCCCCCGGCCAGGTGGGGGCCGCCCCGGCGGGGAGGTGCCTCCCCACACTCGCTCTAGCGGGGCGGCCGGCTCCCCCCCATGCCGGGCCAGGTACTGAGGGGCCGGAGGGCGCAGCCCGCACGGATGATCCACTTGCCCCCGGCGCAGCCGTCCTGTCTGCTGCGACGATTCGGTTCCTGACTGCGTGGCCCGCGGACGTTTGGGCCGGGCGGCTGGCGGACGCCTCGGGGGTGAAGGGACGCCCGTCCGAAGACACGGCCATCGCCCGGGACTCTGGCCCCGGGAAGGCGAGGGGCGGGCGGTCCAGGCTGAGTCCTGCCCGGAGGGAAGACGCGGGCCAGTGCAGGGTGCGGGGCACAGGGACCCCCACCGGGTGCCGTCAGGGCCTGCGCGGGCAGCCTGTGCGGCAGGGTCCCCCCTCCTGCCCGAGTGGCCGCTGGCCCCGACACCATCCGGACTCCCTGTCCCTGCTGCCTTTGTCCCCTCCCACGCCTCACTGCGGAGTCCGATGGTGATGGCGGAGGAGGACGCCACGCCGGGAACCGGGGGGCTGGGCCCCCACGAGCTGGGCCCGAGGGGCCGGCGCTGGGCCCTGCAGTCAGGTGCGGGGTGGGGGGCGGCCTCTGCAGAGCTGCCCCGCATGGAGCCGTTGCCGCACCGCGAAGCCAGGGGGCTTCGGGACCAAGGGCCGCTGCGGGGCCACGGGCACCGTGGAAGCTTCCGGATGGCCGAGGGCAGGGGCGTGGGGACGAGGTTCGCTGCTTCCCGCGTCCAGGGGGGAGAGCAGCGCCGGAGAGGGAGGTCAGACTCCGGCCGCAGAGGGTGAACCCGCGTCCCACACCGGGACACGCGCGGCCCCACGCGGGGTGCAGAGCCGGCCCGATGCCCCTCCGGGCCGGGCACCGAGGGAGAGCGGGTGTCGGAGCCCCGCGTGCGGCCTCTGCCCGTCGCCCCGGCCGCTCACCCACGCCCCACGCACGGACGGAGGCGGCGGGGGACACGCACGAGCCAGCAGCGCGGGTCCTGCACCGGACACGGGGGCTCCCTCCGGGGGCGTCTGGAGTGCGAGCTCTCGCTGTACCCAGGCCCAGGGATGGCCGGAGGGGGCGGGGGAGCCAGGGCTGGACAGGGACAGAGGAGGACGCGACCCCACCGCGTGACCTTCGGGCCCTGCTCGTGTCCCCCGTGTCCCCCAGCTGACGCTGGGGAGGCGTCTCCCCGACAAAGGAAGGAGGCGGCACGCGCTCCCGCCCGCCGGTCGGCTGCCTCGTCGCAGGGGCCCCGGGGCCACGGGACCGGCTCCCGCAGTCCGGCCGGAACCAGCGAGCCCGGGGATCGTGCGGACGCGCGTCCCCGTCGTCTCCTGGATTCCGGCCACGCAGCGCCACGCCCACGCGCCGCCGTCTGTTCCCGAGGGAGGAGGACATCGCCCGGCCACCTGCGCCGTCGCCGCCGCGCCTCCGTGCGCCCCGGCCGGCGGCGGGGTCCTCCCGCTGCTTCAGATGCTCGCGTGACACCTCCAACCTTTTAAATAAACCATTCGTTTCCTCAAAGGTTGGCGGTGTCACCGCGCTGCGAGGCCCCCGACTTCAAAATCGCTGTTTACTCGGCGTCGGGCTCGTCAGGCAGAGACGTGGCTGCGCCTCCCGGCCCGGACGCGGACGCGCGGTGCCTGGTCCGGGTTCCCGCGGGCGGCGCTCGGTGGACTGAGACCGTTCGGCTCCGTGGGACGGGCCGCCGCGGAGCCGGCGACTTCAGCGCCCCCCGCCCCAGGCGCCCACAGGCATCCGCGTCCCTGCATCTCGGCTCCCGGGCTGGCTCGGGAACGGGGTCTGAGCCGGTGCTCGACGGGGTGGGGGCCGCTCCCCCCGCAGGGCTCGGGCTCCCGAGGGGCGACGCCGGCCGGGGGTGCAGGAGGCACCCGGCCCGCGCGATGCCGCCTCCAGCCTTAACCTCTCACCGAGAACGAATCGCGAGTGCGAGGCGTTCGGAGCAGGTCTGTGGGGCGAGGCCGGGAAGGACCGACCAGTCGGGCAAACGGGACGGGGAGGACGCGGTAACGGCCTCCCCCCAGGCGCCTCCTGACGCCCTCGGACCCCGGCGGGCGCTCAGGCTGCGAGGTCCGCGGCACGTCCGGTCCGAGCTTTTGCCCCACGACCGAGCCGCCTCCGGGCGTCCCTCTCTCCACGCGTCAGCCTCGCGAGCGGAGCCGGGGCCCCGAGACACGGTCTGCACCGAGCCCGCTGTGGAGGCGTCGGGGGCACAAGCATCACCAGGTCCTTCGACGGGTGGTGGATCGGCTGCGTCTCGCCGTCCCGGGGCCACTGCCGGGGCTCGCCTTCGCGGCGCCGGCCCGACCCGACCAGCGGCCCGCCCAGACGCTCGGCGGCGCTGCCGCCGGGGCATCGCCACGCCAGGGAGGCCCGGCCCGGCCTCCACGCCGAGGAGGAGCCGCGCCTCCAGGCATGGCTGGCCGGCGGGAGCAGGGGTCCGTGGGTTTCACGGGGGCTTCTCTCTGTTGTCGTCCGACAGCGGCTCGGGCGGCCCTGCTCACTGTTCAGCCTCCGTTAGCCGACGGGGCGGAGGCCAGAAAGGCCCACGTTTCGGTTCTGGCCTCGGGCTGTGAGAGAGAAGCAAATGGGATCCTAGATGCCAGGATCCTAAATCCCACAAGACACGGGGCAGCACCAAGAGGCCGAGGCACAGAAACGGCACCTTCGCCACGTGGAGACTCCAGAGTCCTAAAGAGGAGGAAGGGACGCCCTCCGACCCGCCGGTGGCCGGAAGGAGGAGAAGGTGGACACGGGGCACACGGAACGGTGGTCCACAGGGGACGAGGACAAACCCGAGCCAGCAGACGAGCCGTGCGGGGGAGGGAGGGGCTTTGTGGGGTCCCGGGACGATGACCGAGGCCGTGAAGTGCGGAGACCGCCCCGCAGGTGGAGGTTTGCGGTGACACGACCTACGACAGCGTCGGGACCCGATGCGACACGTGCGAGCGAGGCCCCGGACTCGACGGTTTGAAATGTTTCTAGAGGAAACGGGGTCGAGGGCGACCCAGAGAGAGGGACGGGCCGCGGGCGCGGATCCAACGCCTCAGCGTGCTGGCGAGGCGAACCCTCCCCACGGCCATCGGGGCTTAGCGTGACCCCACTCGCTCGCCCAGCCGCGCTCCTCTCCCTGCAGAAGCTGCCGTGCCCCCCCGAATCCACGCGCCGACGGGCGGATGCCCCCCGAGGAAGACGCACTGGACGGGCTCTGGGATGCGTCACCGAAGAGCTAAGGGGACCTGCAGGGAGCGAAGAAACGGAATCGATGGTTTAAAGCTTCCCCCCGGGGAGGCCGGGGCCTGCGGCGGCTTCACGGATGGCGTCGCGGAAGCTGAAGGAGGAACCGGTCCCCGTGTCCTCAAAAGCAGGGAACGCGTCCCCGCGCCTTCGACGGGAGACGACAGCTCGCGGGGCCGAGGGACACGTGGGGAGACGGGGTCTCCTTCCTCCGAGAAGGCGCGTCCGCGAGCCAGCGGTGACCTCGTGTGTGACGGCGAGAGGCGGGCGCCGTTCTCCAAGACGGGGGGTGAGGGGAGGGTGGCCCCTCGCGCCCCTCCCGGTCAGCACCTCCTGGAGGCGCTGGGCAGGGCCCTCGGCAAGAAAAAGAATAAAAACCATAAAAATACTGAAAGACGCCCGATCGGACGGGGGAGGCCACGCTGTCTGTCCTGCGACGACGCGGTCCCGCACCTACAACTCCCAGGGACCCAGGGAAAACGTTCGGAAGCGAGGAGACGGCCTCGGGAGAGGCCCGAGGGCGCGGTGTGAACGCCGGGCGTCGGCCGCCTGCACGTGAAAACAGGATGCGTTTGGCGCCGCTTCAGGAGTGAGAAGGCGCGGGGGCCTGGCTGAGGACATCAACGCCGACGCGCGCTGACACGGCGGGGGAAACTGAGAAATCCTCAGAAACCGAGAGCACTCGTCCGCGGGTCAGGGGCTGCGCGTCGTGCCGACGGCGACCCCCGACCCCCACCGCGGTCCGCGGGTTCCACCCAGCCCCTCGCAGCACCCCGTGCGCTGTCTGCGTCTCGCGGAAACGACGGGACGACCCTAAAACGCACGTGGGAGGGCAGAACCCAGCAGGGCCAGAGCGACCCGAACCGCAGGGAAGTGGGGACTCGCTTCCCGATTCCAAACGGGGCGCAGGGTGACGGGAGGTGGAGGTGGCGCGGCGCCGGCCTGAGGGGGGGGCCGGGGTCAGCGTGCGCCCGCGTGCGAGCGCTCTCGCCGACACCCGCATCAGACACCCGCACGGCACCCAGGGCCCAGGGGGCCGGAGCCTCTGCCGGCCCCGTCGGGTTCGGCCGCTCTTCGACCTCGGAATCAGCATCTCCGCCGTGACCCCGGCCCTCGTTTTGGGGTTTTCGTCCTCGTTTTCACTCGTCCTGGAACCTCCCTCCCGCCGCGCCCGCCGAGCCGTCTGACCCTCGTCCTTCCCCGCGGCCGGCCCCACGGGGCCGTTAGGAACAGAGAAGTCCTTGAAACCTCGGAACTGGATGAGGGACGTGGGGGGGGGGTGCGGGAGGGACCTAGAGAGAGAGAAAGCGCCGATTAGAAAATCAGGTCATTTAAGCTGAATTACACTGAAAATGACCTTTGCAGCAGGTAATAGGCAATCCCAGGCAGGAAGAAGGCGCGGACCCCGACAGCCGGGCGCTCTGCGGCTTGAAAAATGGGACAGAGAGAGCGAGGGGGGGGGGAGAGGGAGAGGGAGAGAGGGAGAGGGCGGGCGCGCCTGCTCGGGGAGTCGGGGAGTCGTCGAGTCGTCATTAGCGCGGCGGAGGGGCTCGGGGGAAGTTCTCAGCATCAGACGCTTCAAAGCAGAGGAAGGACGGCCGGCGGCGGGGCCCGACGGCCACGAGGAAAGCGGTCCCTCCGCGCGGCGTCTGCGACGTGGGGAACGGGCGCGGCGACGTGGGAGTCGCTGCCCCCGGGGGGGCCTGCGGGTTCGTGTGGCCCGGACCTCGCGCGGTTCGGGGTTCGGGTGCGCGGACCTGACCCGGGCAGACTCCTCCAGGACGCGCGGGCCTTTCCGGAAAAAGTGGCTGCCCCGGGGGGCGAGTCACCTGTCTCCTGTCCCACGGGACGCCCGGCACCTCCGCGCCCTGCGTCCCCAGCTCGAGTCGTCTCCGGGAGAGCCCCCGCCAGGTCCCTCGGAGGAGGAGGAGAGAGTGGGGAAGGCGCCCACCTGGCACCCCTCCGCCAGCCCCCCGCCCGCTGTCGGCACCGTGGGCGGCACCGAGGTCCATGCGCCTCGGGTCCCGGAGCGCGAGGCAGCGCCTGGGGGTGGGGACCGCGCGGGCGGGGACAGGGGCTGCCGGCCCTCTACCCGCTCCCCTCGCCCCCCTCCGCGCTGCGGCCCCTCGCTCTCCGTGTCTGTGGGGCCGCACCTCCTCGTCCCCTGGGTTTTCTGTGGTTTTGCGTGCAGCGTGTGTGCGGCTGAGAGCGCGTTCGGCACCCCGAGTGGGCCTGGCGGGGACGGCGGCGGGACCAGGGGCGTGTGCGGGGCCAGGGGTGCAGATGCGCGTGAAGCCGTACCGTCCGGGCTGTGTCGTCCCCCGCGGACCTCCCGCAGCGGCCGGCGGGGCGCTCCGGTGGGGGTCGCCAGGGTGGGGAGCAGGGCCCGGTAGGTGCAGGAAGAAAAGCCCGGGACTCCCACTCGTGCGTGTTTTATTTAAGAATCCGGGAGAGCCGTGGGCAGGGTCGGCGGCAAGGCCCTGCACCTCCACCCTGAGGGCGTCAGGCGGGTGCCGGGCACGTGGGGTGAGGGCCAGCGCGATGGCCCCGGCCGGCCGAGCCGGGGTCACCTGGGCGTCGCTCTCGAGTGTGGAAACGCGAGGACGCGGGACCGAGGTCCGGCCTCCTCCGTGGGGCCTGCCGAGCGTCCGTCGGCCGCGGGGACGCGGCCTGAGCCCACGAGCCGCTCCCCAGCCTCCCCAGCCTCCGGACACTTTATAAAAGGGTTTTCGTCCGCTCGCTGGGCTGGACCTGGGTTCCCTGAGGGCGCCCTCCAGAGCAGGACGCCACGCCCCACCCCTCCTGCCACCCCGCCTCGGGGCGGGACAAGGCTGCCCCTGGCCGCCCCCTGGCCGCCCGGCACCGCCACGTGCCCCCTCCCCCCCGTGCTATCTCACGGGTCTGGGACGTCCCCCCACGGGTCTGGGACGTCCCCCCACGGGTCTGGGACGTCCCCCCACGGCTGGAAGCGTCAGCTCCGGTCATGGGAATCGCCCTCGGGGCCGTCGGTGGGAGGACGTCGAGCTCTCGCCTTCCTGTGACGACGCCCGGCGCCTCCGTCACTCTCCACCACGCGGGCGCATGCGTGCCCGTGGCGGGTGCGGGGCGAGGACAGGGGTGGGGGGGTCGCCCTGACGCCGTGGTGGGCAGCGAGGGGAGGCCCTGCCGGCCCCCACCTGCGGGTCCGGGCCGCTCCGGCCGCTCCCCTGACCTTCTCCATCTACCTTCCACCGCACAGCGGCACCGGCCGCCCCCGCCAGCCCTCGCGGCGCCTCCGAATGGCTCTCGGCGTCGGGCCCGTCAGGAAATGGAGTCGTCGCGCAGCGACAGCTGCTCAGTCCCCTTCCCCGGCAGGCGGATCGCTGCTGCTGCCCGTACGAACCGCCGCCCTGGTGAGAAGGTGCGTCCGAGTCGCGCCCCTGCCACCCGCCCGGGCGGCCTCCTCTCCGTGTGGAGCGATCGCGCCGCGGGGGAGGGGGCACGGGGGCAGCTCCCGGGGGACGGGGCGGGAGGGGCCTGAGCGCCCTCCTATCGATGCGCGGGCGTCCAGCGGGGACGCGGGTGAGCACGCGGGTGAGCACGCGGGTGAGGACGTGCAGCGCCGTCTCCGTTTGCCGGACAAGTGGCCGCCCGTTCCCGGACTCTTCCCGGGGCCGCCCCGGGTCAGGACTCTGAGCTGGATCCACAGTCCCTGCCTCCGGCCCCCGTCCCGCCTCCCAGCGGCCGGTCCTGGGGGACCGTCCTGCCCGCCGGGAAGGAGAGGCGCCGGCCCCTTCCGCCCCCGTCGCGTGTGCGCGCCGCGTGCCTGGACCCTCACCGCGACAGCGACGTCTCGCCACGGCCCCCTACTCGGCCGGGCCGTGTGACGGACGCGCGGGGCCGCCGGAAGGACAAGGTCGGCGTCCTCTTTGATGCTATCGTTTTATTTCAAAGAAAGTAAAAACGGAACAAAAACAGCCTGTGCGTCGGGGGCGGGAGGTCACCTCACGGTTCCGGGAGAGGAGGAGGAGCGACCCTGTCGGGAAACAGGTCGTCAGGACGTCGACTTGCCTCCCGGGGTGGCAGCGACGCCGCGGCCCAGCGGACAGCGCCGGCCGGGACCGGGGCCGCCGGCGCGGGGCTCCGTCGCGGGCGCTGAACATGGGCCGTCCGCACGGACCTGACAGGCGAGCCCTGCAGACGCGGCGTCGACGCAGCAAACGTCTGTGGGGAAAAGCAGGGCGGCGGGGGGGACGGTGCGCCCGAGAGCGCCATTTCATAGACTTCACCGGAGGGAGCGAGGCCGGGCCGGGACGCGCCGGGCGGCCCCCGCGCGCGGACTCTAACCGAGCGGGGACGCCGGGGCCTCCCCGACCGCGGGCTTTGGAAGGGAATCTCTGAGCAGGCTGCACCCCGAGCCGCGGGGTCGTCCTTTGGTCTGGGGACGCCGACCCCGACGCTCAGAGGAACGGGGCTGGGTCGCTCGCAGCCGCGACCGAACTCACAACGACTTTTCATCAGCCCCGGGTGGCCACGCGGGGCACCGTGCTGACCGCCCCCCGCCCCCACGGGCCGGGCCCGTCGCCCCTGAACGGGGGAGCACCCGTGGGGTGCGGAAGAGGGTGCTCGGGTGCGCCTGGCAGGACGGGGTGCAGGGCGAGGCGGAGGCCCCGGCGGGAGGGCCTGGCTCGCCGGCCCTGCCCCATGCGCCCCGCGGCCCGGCCCCCTCTGCCCCTCTGCGCACGCGGCCGCAGCCTGCGCCTTAGCGGGCGGTGGGCCTCGGAGCTGCCGCTGTCACAGCCGCTCGGGGGACACCGCGCCCGCCCGGGGCCACGTGTGGGGGGGCGGCCGCCTCAGGCCTCCTGGAGCTCGTGGCCGTCCCTTTGGCTCTGAATGACCGCGGCCGCCGGGGAGCCCTCCTGCGTGTAAATGACCATGCTGGTCAGCTGCTCGGCCCCGCCGGGGACCACGGCCTCCGCGCCGAGCGCGGCCCCGGCCTGCAGCAGCCCCTGCGCGTCCGCGGCCTCGATGACCGTGTGCGAGTACACGGCGGCCGCGTCCGGCACGCCCGGGGGCAGCTCGGTCACGATGTAGTGGGTGGCGCCCTCGGGGAAGCCGGCGCCGGACTCCTGCACCATGGCCTGCACCAGCTCCTCCGTCACGATGATCTGCGAGATCTCGCCGTCCGGCGCGGCCAGCCCCGCGTGCGGCCCGGCCGCCGCCACCGCCGCCTCCTGCATGATGATCTGCGAGCCCTCGCGGGCCAGCATGTGCAGGGCGCCCTCCTCGTTCACGATCACCTGCGTGACGCCCTCCTTCATGAGCTGGCCGGCCGCGGCCGGGTCGCACACCGCGAACTGCAGCACGCCCTGGACCACCTTCTTGAAGGCCAGCTGGGCGCGCTCCTGCGCGGCGGCCGCGGGCCGCACCACCTGGGTCAGCACCTGCACGGGCTCCGCGGCGGCCGGGCCGTCCTCGGCGTCCTGGAGCACGTGCACCTCGGGGCCCGCGGGCTGGGCGGCGGCGAGGGCCGCCTCCGGGCCGGGCAGCTGGACCAGCACGTCCTTGGGGCCGGCGCCGCCCTTCTCGCCGGGCCCGGCCGCGCCGCCCGCGGCCCCCAGCTCGGTGACGGCGCACAGCAGGGCGTCCAGGGCCGAGGCCGCGTCGGGCTGCGGGAGGCCGGCCTCGCCGAGGTCCAGCATCTCCGGCTTGGGCCCCTGCTGGACCACGGCGGCCCCCGGGCTGAGCGGCTCGGCCCCCCCGGGGGCCTCCACCGAGCCGCCCACCACCACCACCTGGGTGGCCGCGTCCCCCAGCGGCTCCGGCAGGCCCGGCCCGGGCGGCCCGCCGGGGCTCGTGGCGATGACCTGGCCGTCCTCCGTGATGTGCACCACCCGGGCCACCTGGCCGGCCAGGGCCAGCGTCTGCAGCGTGGCCGCGGCCGTCTCCTCCAGCGAGGCGCCCAGGGCCAGCTCGCCGTCGTAGCCCTGCACGATGATGACCTGCTGCACCCGCTCGGCCGCCGCCGGCCTCCGGCCCCGCGCGGGCCTGTCCCTGACGGGCGCCTCCTCCGCCAGCGCGGCCGCGGTGAAGGGGCTGTCGGTCTCCACGAAGGTGGCGCCCTGGCCCTTCAGCCGGCACTCGTAGGACTTGGAGACGATGCCTGTGGGAGACAGGGAGCAGTTAGACCGGGAAGACGCGCGTCGGGGTCGGGGTCAGGGTCGGGCCGGCCTGGCGCGGCCGCTTCCGGACCTCGACGGCCACCTCGCTGTGACCCTGCTGGGCGCTGTCGCGGGCTGGCCGCACGCGGGCCGACAGCCGTGCCGACTCGCCTGGCACGACAGGCCCAGCGCAGCCCTCGCCGGCCGCTGTCGGCTCTCCCCGCGGAGGGACGCGGGGGGTCGGGCCCGTCCCACAGCGGAGGGGCCGGAGGCTCGGGCGCTCCCCTGCGTCACAGAGGGAGGCGCTGGCCACAGGGCCGGCACGAGGGGGCGGGAGGCCAGCGAGAGCAGAGGACAGAGGCCGCTGAGGCCGGGGGGCGGTGCCGGGCCACGGACACGCCGCCTGCCCCGCGCCCCCTGCGCCTGCCTGACGGCCTGACGGGTGACACGTGACGTGGAGAGGGGACCGGCTCGCTGACCAGTCCGCAGGTTCCTCCTTAAATCCCGACTCCTCCGTCAGGCGTGGCCCCGTGGCCTCCCCCACCCCCGTGAGGACGCCACGCGTGGCGTCAGCGAGCACCTCCGCATCGCCGCGGCGGCCTCGTGTCTGATCGGGGTCCTCACTCCCCCTCCCACGGTCGCCTTCTGCGCCGAGGGCGCGAGGAGGACGAAGACGCGCTGAGCCGTGCTCCGCCAGGACCCCGTGCGGGCCGGCCGGCTGCGGAGGCGCCGTTCTGAGAGACGGCCACAGACCCCGGCGGGCACCCCCGGCCGCGGCGCCGAACCCCGGGGGGACCCCCTGATGTGGCTAAACGGCGTTCGCCGAGGGGACACGTCCGAGGCCATCACACCGCACCCGGCGCTGGCCCGGGCTGCACCGGCACCCTCAGTGCTGGGCGCGTGAGCTCCGGGCCCCCCGCGTCGCCTGCTCGCGGTGCTGCCGGGCCGGTCCCGCTCTGCACCCGGCGGCCCCGCAGCTGGGTAACCGGGAGTCGCGGTCAGCAGAGGGGACGCCATGTCGCGGGGGTGGAGCTCCCGGGCCCCAGCGCGTCTGCCTCTCTCGCCTGCCCTCGCGGAGCGGGGACGACCCGGGACCACGAGCGCCGGCCCCTGGGGCTCCCGGCGCACGAGGGCTCCACTCGCAGGCACTGCGGGCTCTCCGAGGCCGCGTGGGCGCGTGAGAGCGTCACGGGACCGGGGCGGCGCTTGCCACCGACCCCAGGACCCGCGAGGCACGTGGCGCTGTCCCGTCCCCGCCCCCTTCTCCTGCGTCCCAGGAGAAACGGCCCCGCGGGGAGGATGAGGCTCACCTAGGAGGTCAGGGCCCGGGGAGGCAGGGCGGAACCACGGTCTGGGGGCGCGAGCCTCGCCTCGCAGCGACGGCCTCAGCTCCGACCGCCCTGACCCTCACCCCCGCGAGGCGGAAGGGCCGGGCGGCACGGGGCAGGAGGCCGGGCAGGCGCCCGGGGTCGCGCCGGGGGCGTGAGTGTGGCCACCCCGGTCAGGGGCCCCCATCGGACCCCAGGGTCGCTGTCTGCCGCTCCCGCGCCGGCCTTCTCGGCCGCGTTCGCCCGCCCCCCTCACACCCCGGGCTGGAGCGCTGGCTCCGTCCGCGCTGGCTCCCCTGCACCCCGGACACGACTGAATTTCAAGGTCGTTTTGTCTCGCTTAGAGAGGGGAAGGGAAGACAGGGAGCACGGCCACACCCGTGAGGGCGGCAGCCTGCACCGCCCCCGCTGACCGCGGAGGGGGACATCCTGCCTGGACACAGGAACACGGGAGGGGCCAGCGGCGGGGACGCACGGCTCCCGTCCGGGGGCCCCGAGAGGAACGCCCTTCCTTCCCGGTCCGCAGCCGGGCGGTCTGCGGGGCGCAGAGTGGCCCCCCGCGTCCCCTGGGCACGGATGACGCCGCCGCTCGGGACCCCCCCTGAACCCGCCTGCGTCTGGGGGGGGGTGAGGCTCGTCCGGGCCATCGACGCCGACCGCGGGGGCGAACACCCCTGTCACTGCGGGGAGGACCCCGGCGCGGCCCCCGAGCCGCTCCGCCGCAGTTCACAGACGCGCGCGCAGGGCCGTCTTCGGATCCGGCGGTTTCGCAACCCCAGGGCCGTGGGCAGCGCGGTGACGGACGGCGCCTACAGAACCCACAGTCCCTGAGGATCGACAGAGACGCGCCAGGGCAGCGGCGCAGGAGCCGAGTGTGGCTTACGCTGCTGGAGCCGCTGCTGCGACCTCGGACGCCGACGGGGCTGCGGCCGCGGGTCCCCCAGGCGCGTCGGCGTCCGTCCGTGAGGTCTTCCCGGCGAACGTGAACTGCGAGGCCAGGCCGCAGGGGCCGGGCACCGGGAGGCAGGCTTCCTCCCCGCTCGGCCCCAAAGCCGCGGCGTCTCTCGCGGAGCCGGGACGCCCAGCGCGACGGCGTCGGGCTTCCGTGCCCTGGCGGTGGCTCACCGGGGCGCGGGTCGGAGGCCGTGGGCTTTGCGCCTGTTTCCGACAGGACGCGGAACGGCCCCGTGCAGACGCCGCACACGGAGTCGAAGTGCCGCCGGCGCCCGGGAGCCCTGCCTCGCCGAGCACGGGGCCATCGCGCCGCCCGCACGGCTGGGACGGGAAGGCTCCGGGGCCGGGAGCTCGTTTCGGGGGAACGATTTCTGAGCGGGTCCGTCGCCCGGCGGCCACCACGAGGCGCGTTTCCTTCCTTCCGGTCCTTTCCGCCGAGTCGGGCTCCGAGGCTGAGAGGCGCCCACTCGGGCCTGCAGGGGCACAGGGGGTCAGGCGCGGACGACGCCCCCAAACCGAGCGGGTGGCTGGGTTCGCCGCCCGCGGCGCTGCCGGGGAGCCGCGGACGGGGCGCCGCACCTGGCGGCTGCCGCCCCGGGCGGGCGCCGTCCCTCCCGCGCTGTCACCGTGTGCTCCCCCAGAATGAATGCCGGGTGCCCCGGTTAAGCTCACATTTAATTAAAACGCACAGGGTCTGCGCAGTAAACTCGGATGAAACAAATAAAACACGGCCCCTCTCTGGAAGGCGCGCGTGGTGAATGAAAAATGCCATTACGGACGAAAAAATTTTGCAGTAAACAGGGCCTACAGAGGGAAGTTTCCCCCGTAATGACGTCCATAAAATACACAAATGGCACTTTTAGTGCCATCCCGAATATGGCGCTTTCTGTGCTCTACACACGCTCTAAACGGCCTGATCATGGAGCATAATCCTCCACTGGGTTTACAGAACGATCAATGTTCCATAAAATGATGTATTTACCCAATAGCGGGCGCGGCGGTTACGGCGGGTGACATTGCAGGACACCCAGCCGGCCGCCCGGCGCAGGGCGCGGGCCGGACGCGTCTAGCACACGCCCCCTCGACAGCTTCGTCCCATCTGCGCCGAGCCATTTGTTGGGGCCTCCGCTCGGCGTAAAAAAAAAACCCGTAATAAAAATTCATAGGATTTTCATTAGGAGGAACGCGCCGGCAAGGGGAAGGTCACTCCGTGTCTCCGCTCACGGGGTCAGAGGGTGCCCGCCGCTCCGAGACCGCAGGCAGATTTCATGCCTCGTGGAGCAGGTAAGGACGGCGCCGAGGAGGCGCGCGCGGGGCGGGGCGCCCGGCGGGTGGGGCGGCTGCTGGGCACGGGGTCCAGGCCTCCCCCGGGGCGCACTGCTCGCGGGCACACCGCCAGGCCCCGCCGCGGCGCCGCGTGTTCCGGATTCCACGTTCGGGGAGGGCACTGAGGGCTCGGGAACGCCGGGCTGGCGCACGGCCACAGCCAGGGCCCCGGGACACGGCGCGATTACCAGGGCGCGCTCTTCGCACAGGGACTCGGGCGCACGGGACACCTTCCCCGACTTCGAGTTTCGGGGCCCCTTCAGCAGGGATGCTCAGAAGTCGCACTCGACGCCCACTCCAACGGAACGGCGCCAGCAGACCACGCCAGTCCCTCAGCGCCCCGCTGAGCGCCGTCAGACCCCGTGCTCCTCAGCGAAAGCGGGACGACGGCAAATGAAAACCCGACGGAGCGGAACCCCGGATCGCGCAGCAGGACGTGGGGACTCCTGCAGCCGGTCAAAGCGAGAACGGGGATTGCTCTGGGGTTGTTCAGGTCCTGGCCGCCGCCGCCGCCGGGTAGGACGCCCCTGCGGGGGCCCCGCTGACCCTGGCCGTGAGGCGGCCGCCCGCCCCTCAGCCGGGCTCGCGTGAGGGAGCCTCGCGGCCCCGGAGGACGGCCCCTCGGCCGCCGTATCTGGGAAAACGAGGGTGGCCAGAGCCGCGGGCCACCGTCCGCAGGACCCGAGCGCGTCTGGCCGGCGCTAGCGACGTCCGCACACGACTGGAAACGCTCAGGTCGTCAGAGGAGCAAAGTGAAGCACCTTCCATCTCTGGCGCAGACGTCGACGCGGGCGCAGGCCGTGTGGGGGCCCCGAGCTGCGGCGAGCTGGCCCGGGCCTGGGCTAGACGGACCCCGAGGGTCACTGGGGGGGCCTGGGGGCGTCCGCGTCAGACACGCGCGCAGAGAAGGCGCGTGCCCAACCGCTCGGCGAGGTCTGCTCGGCGCGGTTCCCCAAGGCCGCTGTTCCGAGACGCGACGAGGAAACTCACTTTTCTCTGAAACCTCCCGGCGGCCCTGCCCTTCCCGACGCTCGCGCACACCACCTGACGCGCCGCGCGCGGCTTTCACCGACGACGCCCGGCGGGCCTGGGCACGGGTCAGGGCCGGGAGCTTCGGTCCTGCCCTTCTCAGTGACCGTCGGCGCCGCGCTGAGGGTCGCCGGTGACCGAGGATGACCGTACGCGGCCCCCGGAAGACATTCCGAGACGCTCGGGAAAAACTGAGGATAAATCTCCCCGCGAGGAGGAAACGCGCGGCCGGCCGGGCTCCCGCCGTGGCCGTGAACAGTCCTCGTGGGCCCGGACCTTTCCGCGGGCGCTGAAGAGTGACAGAGTAAAAGACAACATTTTACCTTTAAAGTCGCAAACCCCGAGAAACCCCGCACCGTGCGGGACCCCAGGGCACACGCTATTGCCTCCGCGCGGGACGCTCCACAGTGGCCGGGGAGGCGGGGCCCCGCGGCCGGTCTGCAGTGGAGGGGGCGGCCCTGGCGCTCCCCACGCCCCACGCAGGCCCAGCGGCAAGCCCGCGCCCCTCGCCCCACCGAAAGGGGGAAACGCCGCGCCCACACGCGCACGAAACCCCACGCGAAGGGAAAGCAAACGTCAGCTTAAGGTTTCGGGGAAGACGGCGGCGCACGAGCCACGTGAGTTCCCTGCGAGGACGAGCCGACAGCAGGGCCTCAGCCTGTCACCTCGAAACAAGGCGAACACGTGGGACGTGATTATAAAACGTGTGGGAATGGCCAGAACGCGACGGGGTCCAGCCCGGGCTTGGGACGAGGCCCTGTGGGGTGGGGGGGAGGCGGGGCTCGGCCGGAAAGCCCTCGCTTGGCCGCCGCGGGGACACAGGCCGTGGTCCCCGAGAAGTGAGGGACGAGAGCCACGCCGGGTGCGGGGACCCAGGGGCCCTGACAGTCGAAGAGTCGGAGCCAGACGGTCAAGACCTGGGTCCTGGGAGGCGAGGGACAGGACCGTGGCCCACGATGTCCGACGCTGACGCCGACGCGCAACCCCACGAAGACGGGGGTCAGCCCCCCCGGGGGTGCGTCAGCGGGCGCTGAGCCACGCGACTCGCCCTCCACCCCGGCACCCGTGGAGAGCTGTGGGCGGCCGGACACCAGGGCAGGACGCGGGGCCCGCGGCGCCCCAGGACGCGGGCTGTGTGGGTCCCGACGCGCGCGAGCACGCAGTCCCGGCGTTTTCCCTTTAGGGCGCACGGCTGACGCGTGCCCCGCGTCATGTACAAGTCGGGCGCCGAGTCGTGGTCGTCGGCGTGAACTGACACGCTGCGCAGGCTGAGAGGGGGGGGCGGAGGCAGCGAAACACGCGTCTGCGCGACGAGGGCCCGGCAGGCGGGGGAAGCGCCCGCTCCTGAGGGCAGCAGCGCTCAGGCCGCCGCGCGGGAGACCGGGAGGGAAGCTAACGCGCCGCCGCCCCTTCTGTCACGAGGAGAACACGATCGTTCCGGGTAATTAGCGCCTCCACCGTCGGGTCCCCCGGCGGCTCATGGCCCACGAGCGGAGGGCTGCGCGCGCTCCCGCCGGCCGCCGGTCACCTCGGCGTCGCCCGACTCGACAGCCCCACTCGTTCGGGTTCTCCTGTCGGTGAGAGTCCTCGGGATGGGTCCAGCTGCCGCTAGAGGAGCGGGGCTCGAGGCGCGCGCTGCAGGGCGGCGCCGCCATGAGGCGTGGAGCACGCCCCCCACGCCGAAGGCCCCAGGTGCCAGCCCCGGGCGGCGGCGCCTGCTCCTCTCCCCGGACGCCGGGGCCCGCGCCCCCGTGCTCGCCTGGCGGGGCCTCTTGCCCTTACCCGAGACTCTCGCTCCTTTTCGCCAGCCCCCCCCCCGGTATTAGGTTTTCCTCGACGTGGTGGGGCAAGTCAGGTGTTTGTTCTCGAAAAACCCCCCTCGCGGACGCGGTCGGAGGCGCGCTCTGGCTTGCTGCTCCGTTTTCGGCCGGCGATCGGGCTGCGCGGCGCGGGCCCAGCACGAAGCGGCCCGACGCGGACGGGAGGACAGCGAACCGAACCCCGTCCCCCGCGCCGGGCGTCGCTGTGCCAGCCTCCGGGGGGATCGGGGGGAGAGAACCCAGGACCGCGGGGCGGCGGCCGGGGGCCGCGTGCTGATGAGAGGCACGTGGCCGAGGGAGACGTGCGCGCGGGGCCGGCCGAAGTCGCGTCGGAGCCGCCTCCGCGCGAACGGCTGGGCTGACGGACCCGCAGAGCGCCCCGTTTCGTCCCACGAGGGGGGCTCTGACGACTCCGGTAATTAATGGCGCGGCAGAGCCACGTGGGTCCTCCGTTCGGATTCGAGCCTGAAGTTAATTAGTCTCCACGTTACGATTTGCTGATTAATTATGGATATTTAGTTATAAAGAGAGATGTTAATTATTAATCTCAAAAAATCATCTCGTGTAATTAACTAAAACTTTGACGTCAGTTAAAATTCCCACGGAGCCCGACTTCCAGGATCATCAATTACCGAGGAGGAAGCGCGACGCGCGGGCCCGGGGAGGGGCCAGGCCCGGATGCCGGGGACCGACCGGGCTGGCGGGGACGGCGCGCAGCGCGGCGTCACCAGGGCGGGCGCCCAGGCGCACCCCTGGGTCTGCCCGGCGGGTCCTCGCAGCGCGCAAGGCGGCAGGAGGGGGACCCGCCCGGCGCCGCCCCGGAGACCGACGGCTTCATCAGCAGCGGGCGCCCCCGAGGTGACCTTCGGCGCGGCCGCAGATCCCGCGCGGATCCCTCCGTTCTCGGCGGCGGCGGCGGCTCCCGCGACCGTGGAGACGCCGCCGCGCCCGCGCGCTCCTGAGCGCTCTGAGTCGCACACCGCGAGATCACCCTGGCGGTGAGACGTCGTCTTCTCCGTCTTCCTGCCCCCTCGTCTGTCAGCATCGCTCTCTCGTCACCGAAAAGGGGAGCGGCTGTGACGAGGAGGAGGGTTACCGCGGAGCGCGCCGGCGGCGCGTCGCTGTCCGCAACTTCCCCGGAACGGGCTCCGAACACGCGCTGTTTACACTCTGCCCAGATCATCTTGACAATATTTATTCTCTATTTACCCAAATGAGGCAATATGATGATATTTATTGCTCGGAACGGCTAAATATAGCCCCGCGCGCGCGCGCGGGCCGTGGTGGGAGGTTTCGCGCTCGTCTGCGTGTCTCAGCTGACAGCCGAGGCCTCCTAATGAGCGCCTGCTCTCATCTGCGCGTCTGTGCGCGTCTGACAGGATAAACACTCCGCGATGGCGGCCTCGGCCTGCGGGTCCCCCAGATGGACTGATTGACGCCTGCGCTCGGCGCTGCCAGGGACGCGCCGCGCGGCCTGGGGGCCTGCTCCACCCCGCGGCCCGGCGCCGGCTGACACGTCTGCGGGGCGAGTAACAGGAGGTGCTCACGCCGCCGCCACGCCGCTCCCGCGGACCGCGGGTCGGACCTTCCGCTTCCCCAGCGCACGCAGATGGCAGGGATTCTCACGTCCGTCACGGGCCGGAACCTCGGTTCAAACGCCGACGGAGCAGCCAGCGCGCGCCACCTCGGGGAGGCCGCCCGTCCTCCCGCTTCCGCGAACCGCACGCCTGAGCTACCCCGAGGGGCGGCGCCGGCGCTGCAGCCTGGCCCAGGCGGCATCTGTTAAGAGCCTGTCGCACCCGCCGCCCCTCTCAAGTCCAGGCGGGACGCGCGCGGAAGGTCAAGGACGGGTCATAAAGCCCGGGCCCCCGCCAGGGCGCCGACCGGGCAGACCGGGGCCCGTCCGGAGCGTGGCTGCCCAGCCCGCGGGGCGCGGCCTCCCCGCACGCGGAGAAGGGGCCGGCGGTGCCACCCCCGCCCGCACCGCAGGTTTCTCCCGGCGACGCCGCTGTCGCCTGCACAGCCCCCGAGGCACGCGGAGCCGGAGGCCCGCAGCCTCTCGCCCGCCAGCGCTCGGCCCGGCGGCTGGGGTCGGCGGGCCCCTGCCCGCGCACGGACGGCCTTCGCGGCCCGCACGGCGTCCCCGCACCAGGCCCTGCTGCTCAGCCCCGGCTCCTCACAGCGCGAGACGCCGAGTGACGGACGGACCGTCCCGGCGGCCGTAAGGGAAGAGCTCCCGCCTCTCCTCCGCGGCCACAGGCGGCCCCCGCTAGCGACGGGGGATGGCCCGCCACCACGCTTCACCCGCGCCCAACGGCAGCGCGCGGCTTACCCGGAGTCGCGAACGGGGAGACAGCTCGCCGCACGGGATCCGACGCGTGTGCACTGACCCCCGCACCCAGATGGCACACGGCCGCGCCCCGAACTGCTTTCCCCCGCACGGCGGCTGCAGGAGCGCGGGCGCCGACGCGCGCGTGAGGGAGCGATGACGAGACGCAC
Organism: Cynopterus sphinx; assembly: GCA_030015415.1. NCBI lineage: Eukaryota > Metazoa > Chordata > Mammalia > Chiroptera > Pteropodidae > Cynopterus > Cynopterus sphinx. Next base: position 1,291,810 of record CM057384.1, read on the forward strand.
CTGACTAACGAACCCGCACGTGGCTGGGGCGAGGCGAATCGGGGTCGCGCGGTCCACGAAACCGAGGCTCCTTAAGAAACTCCACGACCACCCAGGACGGAGCGGACGCAGGTGACGCCGCTTCCCCGGCTTCAACAAGCGTGAAGGGCCGAGGGGGACGCCGAGCGCCGCCTTCGAGGACCACTCGGCGCGGGCGCTCGGCGCGTGTCCCGCACAGAGCACGGGCCGCGGGGGCGCAGCGGGCTCGGCGGCGCGGCGCGCGGGCCATTCGAAGCCCCTGGCGCCGAGTCAGCCTCGACTCCGCGTGTCGGGGCGAATGAGGCTCGAGGGCGCGTCGTCCGTGGGAGAAGCGGGAGGAAGACCCCAACGAGCAGCGTTTCCTGTAAACGTGGACCAGGTTTAGCGGGGTCACCGCACGCGAGGGGCCGGGGGAGGCGAGGGGGCGAGGGCTCCACGTTCTCTTTCCTTTCAGGACGACACCCGCCACGGGGGCCGTCGACGGAAGCACGGACGCCGGACGCCCTCCCCGCCTAGGTCCCTGCTGCACGGCCGGGGTCCGCGCTGTGCCCGAGGGCCGGCGACGACGCTCGGGGCCGTCTGTCTGGATCGCTCCCCTCCACCCTGGCTCCGCTCGCGCCGCGGGGACGGCGCGGTCACCAACGGCCGCCGACCCTGTCCGCGCCGGCCTCCTACCTCCGCCTGCGCAGCGTCAGCGCCATCGGCCCGAGCCTCCCGGGATCCCCCAGGGGCCGGGCGCCCGCCCGTTTCCCGCCGGGCCTCCGCCCTGCCGATCGCTGTGCGCGCCAACGGGTACGCGTCCCCTTCGTCCTCGGGACGCGGACGCACCGACACGGAACGTTCCCGCCCGAGAGAAGAAGGAACACGGAGGCGCCGGACGCCGGGCAGATGGGCAGCAGGGGCAGCCGTGCGGCGGCGTCCTGGGCCCCTCGCGTCCCGGACTCCATCTGTCCGTGGGAGGCGGCCTGGGTGGGGACGCCCCGCGCGCAGACGTCCCCGGGAGCGTCCGGGTGACCCGGGAGCCGCAGCCGCAGCGCGGCCCGGGCACGGAAGACGCCGCGTCCCTGTGCCTGCCCCCGGCCCGGCCCCGGGGTGCGGCCTGCCCGCTCCCGGCCCTTCCCAGCCCCCGCGGGCAGGAGGGGGTTCCGCGACCCGAGACGCGTGGGCGCTGCGCGTCTGGGGGACTCCAACCCCGCGAACGTCGTCCCGGCCGCGCGCCAGGCGCTTCCCTCGGCCGAGGTGGGCGAGCGCCTGCCCGCTCCGGGCCCGCCCAAAACACGCCTCCCCCGACACGCGTGTGAAGCCCCACGACCGCCCACCGCGCCCGGCAGCCACGGGGAAAGCGTGCCGCGCTCCGCCGGGAACCGCTGGCTGATGCGGCCGGCGCCGCGACGGGTCTTTAATGAAAGTTTAATGAGTGATAAATACTCGCCCCTGATAAATGTTTAATTACGCCAATAATTACCAACTGCTGAAAACGACTGTCGCGCGCGTGGCGGCATCTCCGCACACGGGCGCGCGTCAGGCTGCCGCGCAGGAGCGGGCCTCCATCTGTCCAACGCAAACGAGCACAACAGCGTCTAATTAATATTTTGATCAATTTCCTCCGCCTCCGGAGCCCATCAGTGTCCCTTCAGCTTCCCCCGTCCCCTCTCTCCTGTGGGGACCGGGGGGGGGGGACGGGGGCGCCACGTTGGGGTCCGGCGACGCGACAGTCGGTCGGAGCGTGACGAACAGACGCGGTCGCGCCCGCTGACCCGGCGACCGGGCCGCGTAGCCTACAGGACGGCCTCGCTGGCTGCCGGCCGCACGCCGGCGACGGTGGGTCACGGAGGCCGGGCTCCCGCGGTCGTCGTCGCTGGGCCCGGCCGGCCCGCGTCAAGGAAGGGACCGGCCCGCCTCGGCCTCCGGCACCTGCGGCCCCGCAGGTGAGCGAGCGGCTCGGTGCGCGGGGGAGCGGCAGCCTCCAGCTCGGCCTACGCAGGGGCCGGGGGGCAAGCGCGGCCCCGCGGCCACCCTCGGGCGGAGCCGGGCCCTCCCCACGGGCTGGTCCCTCCTCTTCCTGGGAGACGCCGGGCGCCCGGCTCCCCCACGTCAGCCTCCTCGCGGGCCCGCGCCGTGTGCACCCCGCCTCCCGTCTGGAATGCCAGCTCGGGGGCGGGGGACGCGCTGCTCCGCGATGTCGCGGGGCACACGCCAGGCACGTGCAGCGCCGCCGCCCCGGCCACGGCCGCCAGCACAGGCCCCCGCAGGGGCCGCACCGGCCAGACGCGACCCCCCACGACGTCCCGGACGGTGCCCGCGTGCGGCAGCCACGCGAGGCGAGCGAGCGCCTCGGTCGCCGGGAAAACGCAGCAGCCGCGGCGACGTCGCTGCCTCCGACGCGCCTTCCAGACGGCTCGCACGCGGTGCCCGTCCCCAACGACAGACCCGCGGGCCCGGCGTCAGGCCGTGGGAGCCTGGGAGGGGACGCGGTAACTCTCGTCCCCGATTCGGCGGCATCGCTGACGGGTCCGCCTTCCCCCGCGGGAGACTCCGCTGCGGCCGTCGGCGGGCGGCGGGGTGGGCGCAGGCGGGGTGCGCGCCGCCAATGAGCAAACACGCGGAAACCCGACGAGCGGCGACGGCGCGGGAGAGGGAGCCGTGAAGCTCCCGCTCTGGGCGGACGGCCGTCGAGGCTGGTTCCGCAGTGCCCTCCGCCCTCCGCCCCGGAGCGCTGGCGCCGTGACGTGCGACGCCGAGGGTCAGCGGGTCGCGAGGCTTCTCTAGGGGAGGCGTGCAGCGCCCGCCGGGCGCGACGACCTGTGAGACGTGCCTCCCACGGCGCTTCACTGACGGACGCCGCCCCGTTTCCCGTCTGCGCTCGCCTTCCCCCCGCAGGCCGCCTGCGCGACACGGCGCTCCGCGGAGGGTGGGCGCGCACACGCTGAACGCCGCGTCGCCTGCCACAGGCTGGAACCCTCCCGCGTGCCGCCCACCCGAGCGGCGCAGCTCAAAACGGGGCATCCCAGGAAGACCGGTTCCGCCAAGACCTCCTTTAGGGGTGCGGGGGCCAGGCTCGCTCGCTCGGCGGCGTGGTGACTCGTTCTCACGTTCGAAAGGGGGGAGAAGCTGCTGGGGGGGCGTCGGGGTGACCTCGGCGCTCTGGGCCTCGCGCACACGCAGCATCGGGATGCGGAGGACGAGCCAGTTTAAAGTCTCGCCCTCGCCCTGCTCTACGGGACGAGGCCGGGACGCCGTCTGTCCCCGACGGGCAGGGGCCGGGCGGCCGGGCGCGCGCGGCGGCCGAGGTGGGCGCCCCACGCGAGCCCCCGCACGCACCCCGATTCCGACGCGCCGCGCGGGCTGGAGAAAGGTGGGGCCGAGGCGGAGGGGCTGTCCCCCGGACGTGGCGCCAAGTTTATGAAAATATATGGACGCTCAAATGTCATTGGCTTCGCGCCCCCGCAGACTGTGGCTTTACGCGAAATCGGTCTTTTAATCAAAATGATGGAGCACCTCGCGGCGGAACGCGGAGATGGCAGCCGACACCAGCCCCGTGCGCTCCCGCGGAGTCTGCTGGGCCGCGCACGCTGCGGCGCGCTTCCGAGTGCTAATTTGTGCGCTCCATCCGCATTGAAAAGGGATCTCGAGTTTTCGCCTTTGTCAAGCGGAAACATATGGCTCCCAGCCCCGCGCCTTCCAGTGACGGCTGCCGGAGCTGCCGCGCGCAGACTTGATAACCGACGTGACACACGCAAATGATGTGCTTGTTTAGTAACAGTTCAGAGACGCGTCCCTCATGCAAACACACGCTTCCGAGCACGATCAGATGGCGGGCGGGTGCGCGACCCGGGGAGAACGGAGCGGGGCGCGCGGCGGTGGCGGGGCCGGGCGTCCCCGGATCGCTGTGGAGCCAGATGGTGTTTCCTGTGAATTCCGCCATCAGTCTGAGAACTCGATGTCTTACATCTGCGCTCGGCGAGATACGTTTCGCCGCGGACGTGACTTCAGTTTCCCCCAAATGTTTCCATCCGCTTCCGACCGAGATTTGCAAACATCTGCCAGGGCGAACGCCGCCGAGACGGAGCTGTTTGAGACGATTCCTCTGAGAGCGCCCGGCGTCGCGCGGGCTTTTATCTATCTCCCCCAGACGACGACTCCGGAGCGCCCCGCGGAACGTGTCGTGCGGGGAAACCGAGGCGGGACAGCGGGGACGACCGCGGGGCGTCGGCGCGCCTGGTGCCCCCCCCTCCGAGGCCCGCACCGCGTCACCGCGCGGCCTGGGTGCGCGAGGGGGCTGAGCGCATCCCCTGCTGCGTCCTTCGGGAGAGGTCCCTCCGGGGGGTGACCGGAGGACGCCAACAGATGCCGAACCGACCGGGAGACCCGGGGAGGGGGGCAAGGGGACCTGTGGGGGAGCGAGTGGACGGGCCATCTTCTCAGCTGCCACGCCGAGCTGGCGGCGCTCTCCCTGCCCCTGCGTGCGAGCCTCGGCGTGCGAGGGCGCGCCGCCCGGTGGAGGGCCCCGCCCTTCCCGTCGCCCTCCCGTCCTGGGAAACGTCGGACGGACCCGCTCCTTCCTCCTCCACTCTGAGCACCGGGGAGTCTGCTCCCCGGGGCCCTCGTATCTTTCCAACCGGATTTCCACGCAAACGTATCCTCTGTCCTCACACTCGACCCTCACGGGCCTCGACCCTCATCCTCGGGGACCGCGTGTCCCACAGGACCCCACACTGCCGTTCGCTGTTCCCAGCCTCACACAACCGCTCAGTAGTCAGGAGCACGGCCCCCGCAGCGGCGAATCCTCGGTGGGAACGGACACGCGGACGCGCGCGCACACGGGGACGGGCGACGTGCGGCCGACGGCCGTCGACCAACCTGCTGGGCCTCCCTCATCCGCTCGCTCTTCCCCAGCGCCCCGGAACCGCGTCCCGGTTTCGTCATTCCACACACCACAGGCAAGGCCCGGATTTCTCGTCGGAACACGGGACGGGACCCGCCCCGAGGGCTGGCGTGAGGACGACTCGAGGTAAAACACGTCCCGAGGGGCGGGGAGCGGCCGGATGACGGTGCCGGCCAGTCCCCCCCCCCGGGGCCGAGGCTGGCGTCCAGGCGGCTTGGCTCGGCTGCGGCGTCAGTCCCTCGGCTCGCGGTCCACAGGGTCACGGCCAGACGGGCTGAGAAGCTCCACGGTGAAACGCGGACACTTCACCTGCCGACCACGGCCTCGTTCCTCCAACACGGAGGCTGGCACGTGGCAGCGGCTGGGCCGGGACCTGGCGGGATGATCCCACGGGGCGTTCCTAGCCGGGTCGAGCCACAACGGGGACAGGCTCTTCGTTTTCGTGTGTCACTCCTGCGTTCAGCCGCTGCCCCGAGCTTCAAAATGCTCACAGGGAACGTCCCGGGACAGCAAGGGAGGGCGGAGCCCGCACGTGCGCCCGCTCCGTCCGCTGACGCTGTCGGAACGACAACCCGACGTCACGGAGCTGACGTCCGTCCTGGCCGCTGCGCTAACCCATCCTTCGCTGCACATTTTGTCCTGATTCGTCGGGTCTGCCCGGTTTCCGCCCGAATTACCCCGGATTAATTCTGTCCTCTCGGGCGCTTGTCGCCGCTTTCGCTCGACTGCCTTAACGCTCTTTTCACGACGCTGTCGTCCTGCGTGATTCAGCTCACGCCCGGATCGCTCTTCGTCATCAGTGAAAGCGTCGGAGACTGCGCCCGCCTCCGCGTCCCCCTAGGCAGCTCCCGCAGGCCCCAACGCGGCACCTTGCCTTGCCCTGCTTTGCGGAGGGTCCGCGGCTGCACCCCCGGCTTACTCCCCTGCGACACAGGAAAGCGTTTAACTCCCCAGGTAACCGGTTTCCCTCCCTAGATTGTCACGGTTTCCCTGCTGCAACCAGGGGACACGCCGTGCTGATCCCCGTGCTGCACACCTACGGCGCCTTCCCTCGGAAGCGGACGAGACGCGCCACAGTCTCCCCGCGCTGGGCCGTGAGGCCAACGCTGAGCTGGCCACGTGCCTCCGCGCCACCGCGTCACGCCGTCCCAACGCCGCGCTCGACCCGCCTCCTGTTTGACGGATCGCGGCCGCCACGGGTGAACACCCCCGCCCGACTGTCCGCAGCCCCTTCCCTCCCATCGGCCGCTCTGCTCGGGGACCTGTGGCTCGATTACTCGTGGTGCCACGTTTCCACCCGATCCTCGGGTCGCCTGGTATCTGTTAGCCGTGCCCGATGTGTCAAACTCCCCGGGGGCCGGGGCGCAGCCGTGGGCAGCCCTGTCCTCCCGGGGCTTCTGCTCCAGGGGAGGACACTGGCGGCCAGCAGGGGCGCGCGCCGACACGGCGGGGCGTGCGCCGACTCGGGGACACCCGCACCCGAATCGTGTCTCCGCCCTCAGGGGCCGGGTCCGCGACAGGGGCGGCGGCAACGGTTGGGGTCGCCATGATCCTGAAACGCGTGGGGACCGCGGAGAGCGCTGAGCGAGTCCGAAGTGGCACGCGGACGTGGTCCTGTCGGTCAGTGACCATCTCCGGGAGGTCAGAAATCGGTCCCACGTCGGGGCACGGGAAGGCCGGGTCCCGGGTGCCAGGCAGGCGAGGCAGGGCAAGGGCGAAGCTGGGAGTCGCGGCCGCGAGGCAGACGCGCGCCCTCCGCGCCGACCTCCGGGGACCGGGCTTCCAGCATCTGTGCGCTCGTGGGGCTCCTGGCGCTCCTGCGCCGACGCCACCAGAGCCGCGCCGACAGCGGTAACGGGGGGTGGGCCAACGGAGCTCCGGCCCGCGCTCGCGTCGCTGAAGTCCTCTCGGCCGACAGGAGAGTTTCTAGAACGCACTGGGCCAGGGCTCCCCGTCTGCCCCCCTCCTCGCCAGCAGACGCCTTTGAAAGCTCCCGAAATGCAGCCGCTGCGCCCCCCTCTCTCGCTCGCTCTCCGACGACCCCGACGGCCGCGTCCGAAGAAGCTCAAAATGCGTGACACGCGCCACGTCGTGGAAACACGTCTCCATAGGCCAAGTGCGGGTTCCGGTGAAAACGGACACTCCGAGCAGCTCGGGGCTTTCACACCGCGGCTCTGGCGAGAAGAAAACCCGGGGAGGGCCCGTGGATGCGGCGTGGCAGCTCGTGGGGGGCAGGCAGGGCCTGGCTCGGGCAGCACGTTCGACGTGAAACCCCGCGGCCGCGCAGGCTCTGACAGACAGAACGCGGGACGGGCCGAGACCAGCGGGCGACGGAAGCAAAACGCGACACAAAACGGAAGCGCAGGACGGGCGGCGCACGCTGAATGATGGTGTCTGCCCTGCCCGCACCCCCCGCGGCGCGCCGTGCACCGGAATCGCGGAGCCTGCCACGGGGCGGACGCGGCCCCATCCATCACGGCCGCGTGACAAACACGTTCCATAATAGAAGTTTATTTTTATGGGAGGCCGAACCCGGGGCTTCCCCATGCATACGCAAACGTGTCACGGTTATTTATGGGTCTCGCGGAGACACACAATATGTCACATCAGCCCCGTCCGCCTCCCGGGCGCAGGCTGTCAGTACCGGCGCGGGCGCCGCGGGCACAGGCTGGCGCGGCCGGGACGGGCCACGCAGCCGCCGTGCGTGCAGAGCGGACGGACGTCCGAGCGGGCCGTGCCGCGCCCCCAGCTTCACCGCCGGGCCCGGCGCACGCGGCACGGGGACGCGGACTCGTCCGAGAAAAGCGTTTTTCTTCTCATCCTGAACACGCCGCGCGCGGAAAGCAGCACCTCCCCCTCGGTCTGCAGGAAGGCGAGGCGCCGCGCAGGGCCTCGTGCGGACGCGAGGCCGAATCCAGCCGCGGGTCGGCCGTGGAGTGTGAGCGTCGCCGCGCGCGGGCCTTTCCCCGTTCCTCGGCCTCGCCGCCGACCCCTGGGACCGCGTGACTCTGCTGGGGGCGCCCGGCGCGAGGCAGGGTGCCCGACAGCGCCCCTGGCCTCTGCCCACCTGCAGCCGGCGGCCGTCCCCACCCCAAACCCAGACGTTGCCAAATGGCCCTGGGGACAGAGTCGCCCTGGCCGAGAACTAGTGACCGAACGAACGACGCCAACGACCCGATCCGCCTCCCTCCCCTTCCCTTCCTGACCTCGGCTCCGCCTTCACGAAGTGCGCTGGCCACAGTCCCCGTGCCCCGTGGCTACGCTACGCTCGGGACGTCGGGGTGCGTGTCCCGTCGGGGTCTGTGTCTCGTTGGGGTGCGTGTCCCGTTGGGGTCTGTGTCCCTTCGGGGTGTGTGTCCCATGTGGGTGCGCGTCCTGTCACAGTGCGTGTCCCATCGGGGTCTGTGTCTCGTTGGGGTGCGTGTCCCGTCGGGGTCTGTGTCCCGTCGGGGTGCGTGTCCCGTCGGGGTCTGTGTCCCGTCGGGGTGCGTGTCCCGTCGGGGTCTGTGTCCCGTCGGGGTGTGTGTCCCGTCGGGGTGTGTGTCCCGTCGGGGTGTGTGTCCCTTGTGGTACATGTTCCGTCGTAGTGTGTGTCCTGTCACAGTGCGTGTCCCGTCGGGGTCTGTGTCCCGTCGGGGTCTGTGTTCCGTCAGGGTGCGTGTCCCGTCACGGTGCGTGTCCCGTCACGGTGCGTGTCCCGTCGGGGTGCGTGTCCCGTCGGGGTCTGTGTCCTGTCGGGGTGCGTGTCCCGTCGGGGTGCGTGTCCCGTCACGGTGCGTGTCCCGTCGGGGTCTGTGTCCCGTCGGGGTGCGTGTCCCGTCGGGGTGCGTGTCCCGTCGGGCTGGCGGAAGCCGCATCGGAACGGGGCGGCCACATGCGACACAGAGCTCCGGTGCAGCGACGTGACTCTCAGGCGCACGCGAAGGCGTCGCTAGCGTGAGGCGTGTGGAACACTGCGCCGTGGGCCGCGCGTCTGAAATTCGAGTCGGACCGGGCGTCCCGTGTTTCGCTTTGCCGAGTCGGGTGAGCCCGCCCCTCGCGCCGAGGAAACAGGATCCCCCCGTGCTCGCGCGCGGAGACCAAGCCAGTGCTGGGGACACGCGTGTTGCCCTCCAGGTAAACTCTGAGGAAAGGGTCTGCGACGTGCGCTAAATCGTCGTTTCCTTTTGCGTCCACTGTTCACGGCGTTTGAGCGTCCTCAGCTCGGAGACGGGCACTTTCCACTGATGCTCAACCTAGGCTGGGGCGCCCTGCCCCGACGGGCCGGGGGTGCTGTCTAGGAAGGGCTTGTGGGTGAAAGGGAGGGAGGGAGGGGGGAGGGGGAGGAGGGAGGAGGAGGGACGGGAAGGAGGGACAGGAGGGAGGGAGGGGGAAGGGAGGGAGGGAGGGAGGGAGGAGGGAGGGGGGTGGAGGAGGGAGGGAAGAGGGAGGGAGGGAGGAGGGCAGCGGGTGGCACCGCGGGAAGCCACGTCGGGCACCAGCCTCGGCCTCCTGCTGCTGCTGCTGCTGCTGCTGGTCGCGTTCCCACGGCAAACCGCTCAGGCTGCCGGCCCGTGCTTAAGCACCGGAACGAAAGCTTTTTCCATGAAAAAACGTGGTTTTTGCGAACTATAGCACTATCAGCCCAAAGCTCACCTACAGAGAAGCAGCGAAAGGTCCTCCTGAGGCTCGCTCTCAGCGGCCGCGACGCAGGCCGCGCGGCTTCCGTCCTGTTCCCCGGGACGCTCTGCAGTTTCTGCTGCCGCAGAGGACGTTTCGTTTCGGCCACGTTTGTGCCTGGCGTCTCGCGTTTAGTCTTTTGTGCATCTCTGATGCCAACCAGACCACGAAGATCACGTTCAGTTTTCAGTTTCGACCCCGAAAGACAAAGAAACGAAGCGAAAAGCTCTACGACACGCACTGATGCTTCCAAACGTGACTGTCGCGACGGAAGCAACGGAAGCGCGCGAGCGACGGTTCGAGTGGGGCTAAAGCATTCTCTCTCGGGAGGCCTGCGTCTCCTTTCCAAACGGTGAATTCGGAACTACACATCGCACAGAACGTGTCTGACCGAAAGCACGTGAGGATTCTTCCCTGGGGCGGGGCCGAAGGCAAACTGCGGAGTTGCTGGACGGTAAGAGGGCCCCAGCCCCGATGCCGACAGGGCACGTGGCCCTGTGAAGCCTGAAAGGCCGCGCTGAGTCCCCCGCCGCCCCTAAAGCCTGCGGGCACCTGGCGTGAAGACTCGCGGCCCGAGCAGGCGCTTCCTCGTGACACTGGCCTCCGAGCCGCACGCACTGCTCTGCCGCTGCACGCTGCACGCCCTCAGAGCGCAGCCTGACACACGACACGCTAAGAAGCACCTCACGGGACGCCCTCGCACGCCAGCCGACCCCTCCGCAGCGACGCGCCCGGAGGTGACGGTGGGGCGGACGCCCGGGAGCGGCCCGTGGCCGCAGAGTTGAATTTTAAAAGTGACGCCGGGCGCAAGGGGGCCCGTCACGGAGCTGTCGTGTGCGGCCGTTCGGGGAGCAGCGAGCAGCCAGGGAGGTGGCCCTGAGGCTGGGGGGCAGCACGGACGGGGCCGCGGAGCCGGCTTCTCTCAGAAACACCGCTTCAATGGCCACATCATTCGTAGGAGACCTGGGCCTCGTGCTAATGTTCAAAGGGGGGGAAACGAGCACGAGGAAACCTGGCCGAGTGACGGAACCGTTAAAAAATCACGAAGTTAAATCTACAGGAAGCAGCAGACTCGCCTGACACCGGGGCCCATGGAGAAAACGTCAGCGCGCGAGATGCGGCGAACGAGACGAGAGGACACGGAGCCTTTCCGGAAAGTACTTCCAAGCGACTCGGGAACTTTCTCCAAGTCCCTTTCACTTTTTCACTTTGGGACCCGAAGTCGCCACATCTTCACGACAGCACCTGAGCTGGGAGCGGTTTTCCAGGCCACGTGCACGTCCCCTTCAGGAAGCCGAACCCTTTCTTCTCTCCAAATACGCATACTAGAACGGGAAATGTTTGTGAGGGAAAGGAGCAGGAAAACGAGCAGGAGCACGGACGGACGGAAGAGCCAAGGGCCCACGCTCAGGCCCGCGGCCATCTCCGTAGCCGGTCACGTAGCCTTACTTTCCAGCCTTAGGATTTCCACTGCGTCTGTGCAGAGATAGAGTCCAGGTCCCGCGCTGTGGCAAGTCTCCGGTCTAGGTGGAGACGGCAGTTCCCGGGTCTCGAAAGCCAGGGAGCAGGTCGCACTCGGCGCCTGGGCCGAAGGCTGTCCCATTCGCCGCTGCAGGCGGCAAACGGGACAGGACGGTGGCGGCGGGTGCGTGCGCGTGCGCTTCGGCCAGGGAGACACAGGTGCAGACGCACGACGGCTCAGCACAGCCTGACCCCCACCCTCACACTCCGAGCGGGGACGCGTCCGCGATCCCGGGCTGCGACGAAGGCTGAGGCGCGCAGACCCTGCCGTGGCACCAGCGGGTCCTCGGAAACTCCGCTCGGCCCGAGCGCGGCCCCCCTTCCCTGCGAACCACGCCGGCTCCCGCCTGCCTGGGCGTCTCCTCGGATGACCGGCGGCCGGAAGGACTGAGACGTGGCGCTGTCTGCGAGGCCAGGACCCGTTTTAGCGTGTCGGTGCTCTCGTGTCCCACGTTCAGACATTCGAGTCCGGCCACGGGGTCGGGGGAGCCACGCGCTCGGAGCTTGCGGTCGAGGGCCTGCGCTTTCACGTCGCGAACGCCGGCGCGGGTCACGACAAGGCCTGGCACGCTCTGCGGCTGCACGGGGCAGCGCGGCAGCCACACGTCTCGGACAGCAGCGCCAGGAAAATCAATAAATATTAACCTTTCCTGGCACTTTGTGCGCGGATGCTTCATCACGCGCTGTCAGGTAGCAGAGCCCCCGCGGCGAACCGCGTTCCTGCGCCACGGCATCCATAACCAATGGAGGAATCAATGCAGACGAACGCCTTTTAAATAAGATTTAAAAAACCATCTACAGATTGTTTCCTGGAAAGAGGACCCGCGGGCCGGCAAGCTCGCTCCTCGAGCAGGTGCCTTTGGTGGGATGGGAATACCGAGCGGAGCTGGAAGCCGGGAATGGAAGGCCAGGCGCACCTGCCCGGCGCCCGCGTCTCAGCGCACGCGCGTGTGAAACCCCGGTCCAGCTTCGGGCCTCGTGCCGAGCCGCGAGGACGTTTCACTCCGTGCGGCATCCGATCTCATTCCCGTTAGCGATCCACGTCCCTCCAGGCGAGCCGCGGGCAGTACGCGGCGCGATCCTGCGAGGCCCGATGGAGGGCCAGCTGCCCCGTAGGACCCGTGCACCGCCCTACGAGGCGAGACCCTCCGGAAAGTCACCGCGGCGCTGTCACTGGCCCCCGGGCCCCCCGCACGGCTGCACTGGTCCCCGTGCTGCACACCCTGCTCAGCGAGGGGGCAGACCACAGGCCCGGACGGCCCCGCTCACACAGGAGGGACTCGCCGGTCACCCACGGGGCAGGTTCCGGTTCTCCCGAGACCAAGCTCTGGCTCTGTGGCTGCGGTCCGGTTTCGCCGAGCAGGTCCGATGCGCTGATCAGGTTCCGAGGTCTCGCCAGGACTCAGCCGTCTCTTACCAACGTGAACTTGGGAATTCAAATAGCAAAGCCTAAGCCCACCTGCCCGCCCGCTCGTCACTACGCCGCGCCCGCGCCCGCACGGAGAACAGACTCCCCGGGGTTTCCCAGTCCAGCTCCCCTCGGAAACGCTGTGAAACCGAACGGGACAGCCACGCAGACAAACAACTCAGTCTTCAGGCGGAAAACGAGGCCCCGTACGGAAAGGAACGGCTGCGAGAGGACGCCGACGCGCGAAACACTCTATTGACCCAGAACCTGGACTCTACACCTGCCATTCTTCCCGCGACTTACACTCTTCATCTCTGGACAAGTCGGTGTAGGAAGAGTCAGACTCTTAGGAAAATGACAACAGTCACACCTGCTGGGTCCTAAAGTTTAAAAACGGCCTTTTTTAGTGGAGACGACGAACGAATTCACGTTTGCGGCAAACACGGACTGTCCAGGGGTAGAACCTGCAAAGCCTGTGAGACGAGTGACCGACGGGCCTTCCGACAGGACGTTTTGCTCAGTTCAAAACCCTCGACGAACCTTTAACTTCCGGCTCCTCCCGTGGCTGTGCCGCCTCATCCGGGGCGTCGCCCCTCCCCAGGCGCCAGGACGCTGCCGCCAAGGCCTCGGGCCCTCTACCCAGAACGCTCCCCGGCGAGGCCCTCACCTGCGCCCTGCCGGGACCTTCGGGCCAGGCGGGCTTCCCAGCGCCCGGCCCGCTGCCCGCCACTGCCCGCCACCCTCCTCGCCGCTGTCCCCGCTTCTACTTGTGACCGCTGGTGACCGTCTGCCTCGCTCGCTGCGCCAAGCCCCGTGAGGTCAGGGGTCACAGCGCCCTCCCCACACAGGACGCGAGAGCCCGGGCATTTCGTCACCGTCCGGCACCTCAGGAGGAGGCGGGGACTTAACTGGCGGGTGCTCCTCGGGGAGCACGGTAACGAGACTGCGATTCGATGGGCTAGTTCCCCTGACGCCCGTGACCAGACAGGTTTCCGAGCCCCTTTCGCACACGCGGAACCCAGAGCTGACGGACGTGGGCGCCACAGCCGGCTGGACGCCCGGCCCCTCCCGTCACGAGACGGCTGCTCCTCCTGCCAGGCCGCCGCCACCGCCACCCCCGGCCGGCGGCCCCCACGCGCCCGCGAGGGAGGGCTCCGTCCCCTCCACGCCGCTCGAGCCGCCTGGAACAGCTTCATAGCGCTTGCGGCCTTCTCTTCCGATCACGGAAGCCGCGTGCTACGGGGAAGATAGAAGAGCCTGCAGTTTCGGTCCTTTGTCCCCTAAACAAGTTCGTTCATTAAACAACAGACGCGGGGACCTTGGCGGCTCACCCTTTCAGCCTCCTTTTCGGAGCTCTGGGATGGCAGAAGGAGGACGCATCCCCCATTGAATAAAACACTAACAAACCCGCTGGCATCCAGAGCTACGTGGGGGAGGACAAGCACGGCGGCCGCCCACCGTCCGCACGGACCCCCGAGGGGCCGACGTTCGCGGGAGGGCGGGTTTACCTGCACGGCTCTCCACGCTCACGCCAACGTCCTGGCAGCTGTCCTTTCCCCGGCCCCCACGTGAGAGGGAAACGGCCACAGCGGTGACATCGCTGTGCAACCTCTCCGCGTGGAAGCACGCGGCACCATCAGGCCCCTCCCTGTACGGGCGTTTGCCTGGCTCCCGCCCCGGGCCTTCGCGGGAACGCACGACCAAGTCCCCTTGCTGGCGAGGACACTCGTTGCAGAAGCCCGAAGCTTACTTACTGGGACTGCGGGGTCGAAGGGCGCGCGCGCCTAAAACCTAAGAGAACGCCTAGGCTTCCTTCCCGGCAGAGCTGCAGCGGCTCCCCCTCCCACCGGTCACGCCGATTTCCACTTCCCGCGCGCCCCATCGCGGGTCGTCCTCAGGCTTCGGGTTTCCGCCGGGGACAGGAACTGGCGCCGTCGGTTCCGAGGCCCTGACAGCTGGCGAGGGCGACGCTCCTGCACGCGCTCGCTCGCTGCAGATCCGCAGCTGCAAACGCCTCGTCGGACGTGCCTTTCCGAGGGCGGTTTCCCTGAACCGGGAACGGCGACCTTCTGCGGGGAGGCTAATTACACGAGTCCCGTCTCCGTCGGATATGCTGCAAATACTTTCCCGTAATTGATTGCAGAACTTTGTTTACTTCTCCTTCGCTCCCGGGCTCTGTTCTCCACGTCTGTGTCGCCCGAGGTTACGTAAATATTATGACGTCCGTCCCCATCGTCACTTGACTATGTAGGAACCTAAAGTAAACACGCGACGTGTGCACGTGTTTTTAGAACGGAGATTTAATGCCTTCCCTATTAATTATTTGACACCCACTTCTCTGCCTTCCTCCTTTACGCTTCCATCATTAAATGTCTGAGGGTGACGAGTAGGAGTCGAGGCCACAGCTAATTGTGATCGCCTCGCGTCGGTCTTCGGATCAGACTGCTACGAGGCACTAACCATCCTTACACACGAAGAACCACTTGTAACTCATCGTGTTTCCAAATAGAAAACACCACGGGGACGCTCTGTCAATACACAAAGACCCAACCGAAGCAGCAAGGCTGCCTCTGCGCTTCGATTCTGCTTATTCAACATTCGCCCGAGAGTCCGGCGACGGAATGAAAAACAACAGAACAGAAACGCGAGCTGCGCGAGCCTACCGGACGTCCAGCGTGGCCGTGCCGGGGTGGGTAAGCGTCCGCAGGCTCCGAGCAGCAGAAACGACGGGCGAAGCGAGAGCAGGCGACACGCGCCGAGCACGCACGTTCAGGACGTGGGATGCTGTGCCGAGCTCCCTTCCCAGTGGAAGGCGCCAGCCGCCCTCGCTGCGGCGACACCCCGGGCGCTGTCTCATCCTGCGACGTCAGCCCAGTCTCTCGAGCTTCCGCAAGCACGCCAAGGACGGGGAGCGGCCGTCGTTCCTCGCTTGGTGCAAACACAGGCGACTTTCCCTGCGCACTGCTCGCTTCCTGGAGGTCATTCCGGCCATAATTTCAGGCCCTGGCCCCTGTCCTGATGGTCCTTCCCAGGAAATGGGACCCAGCGGGAACGTTTGCTCCCTCCGCTGCGTCTACGGGTCAGCATTTTCCTTCCCTTGTAGTTCTTAATTCCCTTAAGTGGCAATTATTTAAGACGCAGTTAGAGAAGGTGCAATCTACATTCGTCCGATAAAACCTAAATATTAAGAAGGACGGGAAAGTTCGGCATGCTCACCGAGGATAGATGAGACGGCCGTTAGCACCTGAAAGGTGCCCACCAAGCGGTACGTGAGTGAGTGGACAGATCTTTAAAAAGCGACCGCGGGCTGAAGACATTTCAGCAGCACCGAGGTGCGCGCTGCGTGTCAACGAGACAGAGCGTCTTAATTATCAAAGGTTAACATCGCAGTCGGAGTCAGAAGCAGGTCGGAAAGAGCCGCTCTAATAAACACCACCTGGAAGTCCACCCAAAGGCGGCACGTTTCCGGTTTCAACGCGCACGTGATGCAGATCCGATGGGCGCTGTGGTCCGCAGAGGCGGCCTCTCGGCGCCAAAGCGCCGCGCTTCGAAACGAAATCCCCGCGTCGGTGGAGCGTCATGACACGATGCCGAACGCGGTCGGAGGCTCTGACGGAGCCACAGGAGGAAGGGGAGAATCCGCATTCTCTGGGCCCCGTTCACAAGCGCGTGGCAGGACCCTGGGACGGGGACAGAAGGGGAGTGGATCACAGTGGCCGCTGTGGGGGAAGCGCACCGCCGAAACTCGGCACGTGCGCATCCCGCGGTCGTCACGCGACGTGGCACGCGAGCTGCACTCCCGATCCAGCAGGTACACACACCCTCGGCCGAATGCGCCCCCCCCCGCGGTCTATCTTTACGAGCCCATAAATTCCTGTGCCACGTTTGCGACGGACGCGCAGCCAGCCACGGCCGTGAGAACTGAAAACGGACGCACGGTTCGGCCTCCAGTCCCACTGACCGTCTGCCTGGTGCAGCCAGGGGAAGTACTTTGCCAGGAAAACCCTACAGAGCACGGCAGACGCGTTCCCAGTCTGCGCTGAAGGTGGACGTCCACACGCGCCACGGAGTCCGCGCCGCGAGGCGCGTCTGCGAGGTTTTGGCTCCCACTCTCAGCCAAGGCCTCGTCCCGGTCGCAGGCCCCTTCCTCTCTCCAGCACCCCGAAGCGCTCGGCCTCTGTGACTGCACCCGGACTGGCGAACACTTGTGAGATGGTGACATTCGTCTAAGTAGCACCTATAACACAGTCAATTATGCAGCATAAAAGAGCGACATCGCCGCGGGAACCCTGACACGCGGCCGGCTTCGAAGGGCACGGCTAGCCTTCTGGGTCTGGGTCAGCCGCGTCGCGTTTGCCACCTCAGTGTCACGGCGGGAATGACAGCAGCCTGGGTGTTCCGGAGATCGCCCAGGCCGCGCGGCTCGCCCCCGCTGGCTCAGCCTCTCTCACGCCTGAGCCCCACAGGCCTCCCGTCCCCGGGGCCATCCCACAGCGCCCCGAGCCACTGTCCTCAGACAGGGCTCGGGCCTCTCTCTGTGTGGCCGTCTAGTAGTGTGTTTTCCCCACGAGGCCCGCGCTGGTCCCCACCCCGACCCCACCTCTGCCGCCAGCGAGTGCGGCGGGACACACTGCGCGTGGGGAAGCCCAGCCTCTGCCTGGGACGATCCGGTGCGTGTCGGGGCAAGTGCAGCTACGAATCCTCAGACGGAATTAACTTCCAGTCACGTCGGGGCTGTAAAGCGTGTTTGCGACGTGCCAATGAGCAGAACAGGAGTCTCGTAAATTCAACCAAGTTACGAACCCCCCGCCCCGGAATGTTTAAAAATCACGGATCTAGCTTCTCGGTGACGTGATCACAAGTCGTCACAAGCCACGGCGAACACGCTTTTCGTGAATAACTCGGAACTGCCGAAGGCAGGTCAGGAGACCGTGCTTCTGCGACCGGCGGGCGCCCCGCTGATCCCATCCGCAGAGCGCCGTCCTGCAGGGGTCGTCACAGCGTCGCTTTCTACAACGCCTCGTCGGGTTTTCCGCAGGAGCCACGTCAGGGGCAAGGGCCCTGCCTGCGGCCGGCTCGGCAGCAGAGGGAAAGCGCCACAGGCCTGAGATCTCGCAGGATGTCCGGGCTGCCCAGGGGCAGGCCTCGTGGGTCGCGAGGACCTTCTGGCCCTCGTCCTTCATGCGGGGAGCTCAGGACTCAGCGAGACACCGATCATGGCTTCGAGGCCCCAAAATGAAGTGCAGCTAAATACAAACACGCAAACCAAGTGCCCGCCTCAATTCCCACGTTGCGGTCAGGCCTAACTCAAAGCCTCTGGGCTGAGCACTTCACTTTTACGCGTGTCATGAGGCCAAACCATCGTCTGTCACAAGGCGGGTCAACACGGTTCCACGTCTTGATGCCACAGGTGAAGACCCTGACACCTCAGTCCCTAGAAGACGACACGCCCCAACTGACCCTGCCATAAAGAAGAGAAAAGTCCTGGATTCGAATGCTGCTCTTTTCACACGGAACGTGAAACACCGCGAGTCTCGCACGCCTTCACAGGGACACGGGGGCTGACAAAGAATACCTAACGCGCCGTAGCAGGAGTGGAGCTAAAACCACAGTTCCCTCTTCGCTCGGTAACGGAGTCATGATCTTCGGCACACGCCGCAGAAAGCGGCTTTCATTGCCCGCCGTGGGAAGAGGCCAGAGGACGGGGACGACACCTCCGAGTCACACCGAAGGGAAACGAGAAGCAGCCTTCCGCGTGTCCGGCCCCTTCCGAAGGGCTGTCTCTGCTTCGTGTCCCGGTCGCCGCTTCCTCGCACCCACTCCCCTGGTCCTTGACCTGAGCGTCACGGCTAATGCAGCAAAGCCCCGTCCTGTCGCTGGACCACCCGCAAAGCGCCAACAAAGTTCCTCGGCTCAGCGTGGACCGGACGCTCTCTGAAGAGGAGAGTCAACAAACACCTCCTCAGCTGCCGGCGTAAAGAATGTTAAAATGCGATACGCAACCGCCCGATGCGCCGGGAAGGCGGTGCGGCCGGCGTCTTCTTAGAAAACCAAGCCTCGGGTGAGACCAGAGGCAGCAGTCCCGACCGGTGCTCTCACGTCGGCCACGCATACTGACGGCATCTTTAAAGCGAGCAGTCTGTTTGCTAGACGCGGTCTGGCTGCTGAAGAGGATGGGGTGCACGACCGGGGGCGTGCCCAGGCCGCCCACGTCGACGCAAACCGTGCCCTGGAAAATCAGCTCTCCGGGCCCAGCCGAGAAGGGCCTGGAGGACGCATTTCATAACGAAGCACTCACGGGGCACGTGGCACCTGCCGGGCGCCACCGCAGGAACTCTACAGACACTCGCTTATTTACCCCCTCTGAGGCGCGGATCCCCGAACGCGCTGACTTGACGTCATCCTCACTCCTAAGTCTGTCCCTGGCCAACACCTGGGAAGAAACTGGGTGCAATTCCTTCAAACCTGGCGGACCAGACGGCGAATGCAGAGTCCCGAAAGGCAGTCCCCCCGCCCAGAGTCCTCTCCCCGAAAAAAGAAAATGCAATTTACATTCAAGGCGACGTGAATAATTCATCTAGATTAATTGCCAAGGAGCCTTGCCTTTTCCTTCAGAAACAGGAAACCGCCTGTGCCGGGTTTTTATTTTAAGCACGTGTTAACGCTAACGTTACTTTTCCCAGGAAAAAGGGTGACTCTGCCAATCACGCCGACGTGCTCCTCACAAACGGCAGTAACAGCGGCGACAAGAGTGGACCTGTCTGCGCAGAGCTTTCTACGCAGGATCCAGAGCAGCCGTCAAAACCACCGTCGTATGTGGTTGGGCCCGCGCGCCCCACGGCAGGGAAAGCTATTAGGTGATCTAAGTGACTGCTTTACCATGATGGATTCCCCTATTAGAAGAATGTGTTTAAGTGTCCTTAATCTCACTTAGGAATTTTCTAAAAATGGAAAAATAAGAAAGGGTAAGCATGTCTGTAAGCTAAAATATTTTGCTCCTCATATTTTATGAATAAATTGACTTTGCGAATTTACTCCATCGATTTACACATTCACATGCGGAGCAGCATGTATCATGCACCATCTTTTTGGTCTATTTAATTTTAGAGTCTCAAGCCAATTAGTATAATTTCTGTATTAACTCCCCCATTTCCATTTCCCATCCCAATCAACTCCCCTAATGACCCCTCGCCAACAGAGACACCTTTAATGCGCTCCCACACGGGTATGTGCAGAAACTGTACAGAAGACAAGGGCAGTTGGTTTTTCTGTATTTGTAATATTTAAGTTTTTAACTGTGGTGAAGCACACGTCACACAGAACGGCCCGTCTTGACCATTTCTGAGTGCACAGGGTTCAGCGGGGGCGAGGGCATGCACCGCGCGGGAGCCGTCTTCAGAAGTTTTCACGTCGGGAAGGTGAGGCCGCCCCCGCCACCCACATGCAGCGTGAACACAGACTGCACGGGACACCCGGGAAAACGGTCCGGCAGCTCCTCCGACAGTGAACGCACACATGCCGCACCGCGCAGGCGTCCCCATTCCAGGTATCGCTACCCAAGACGGACGAAAGCTCATGCTCACGCAGAAGCCTCCACACGCATGTTTGCAGCAATTCCATCCGTAACGGCCCCAAAGAGGCAACAACCCAGAAGTGGACGTCTCCGTCGTTTTGATTTGGGCTCCTCTGTCTGACACGCCGCGGCGCTGGACACCTTTTCTCACTTACTGGCCATTTATACGGCTGCTCGGGGCCTTTGCCCATCTCGCGATTAGGCTGTTTGCCTTGCTATTGTTTGCTGTGAGGGCTCTTTACATATTTGGATACAATTCCCTCATCCGACAGATTTAAAATTTATTTTCCCTTTCGTCTTGGTGATATGCTTTGAGATGTAAAAGGTTTCAATTTTGATATAGTTAAATTTATCTATTTTTCCCTTTATTGCTTGTGCTTTTTGGCATCCTATCTGACAAAGTGTTGCGCAGTTGAAGGTCACGAAGACTTACTCATCTTTCCTTCCCAGGGTTTCATCATTTTAATTCCGACTTTATGCCTAAAATAATTTATGTCTTAGACAGACAACAGACAGAAAGGTGACAGACTGGAAAATAAGACAGCGGTGCTCCGTGGAAATGGCGGGGGTTCGTGTGCACGCACATGCTGCCGCGTTCTGCCGCCCACAAGGCGGACGGACAGGTGCGGGACACACGGAAGCAGTGAGCCCGCACCCCGCGCTTCCGTGGGCTTCTAATTCCATCCTCCTTAAGGGGCCAGGGCAGGGGAGCCACCCGCTGAGCCTGGAGCACCGGTGAAGTCCATACCGATGGACGCGAATGGAACGGAAACTAACTGGCGGATATTCCTTAAAGGAAAGTTCCAATTAAATGCAGGAGGAACGAGGGAAGGAGAAAGTCGCCACGGGAGCATCCCAGGGCTTGTCGTGGGCGAGCCCCACGGACGAGCGCCAGCTTCGGTGGGCGAGGCCCGGAGGAGAAACAGACTATTCGCGTCGCCTGAAATGACCTCCCCCGGGACGCGTGTTAGCTGAAGGGAGGACAACAGTGAGTTTGTCTGGAGAAACGGGGAGACAGCAGCTCGCTCAGCTGGTCCAGGCTACAGCGTGTGACCCGACGTGCCCCCGACGTGCCCCCGACAGGCCCCGTCCATTCTGGGGACACTTAAAGGACGGCGACTGAATCACAAGGAAACATCGACTGAGGCAGAACAAGTGCCACCCTACAAAGTAACTGGTCCACGTTCTTCAGACGTCTCCAGGTCACGCGAGACCACAAAGCTGTCACGGACGGGGGGAGACTGTGGAGACACGACGGCTCCTGAGCTCAGATCCAGGAGGGAAAAGCCAGGCGCTGGAAGGGCCGGCGACATCTGAGTGCAGCACGTGCGAGGCCACGGCGTCCCGGTGTCGGAGCTCCCCCGTGTCGTGCCCGATGCTAGCCCACATCTGGGGGAGCTGGCTGGAAAGTCTGTGGGAACTTTCTGTACCATTTTTGCAACTTTTCTGTAAGTTGAAAATTATTCCAACATAAAAAGTTAAAACGAGGACAACTCGCTAAATGGCAATTTTGCTCACTAAAAATAGAAATAAGTGAAATTGCAAATGAATAATAATGTGCGTTTTTACAGCTTCTGAGCTCGGTTTCAAAGCTAATTAAGCAGTATACCTAAATTTCTCTCGTAATTTAAAAACGTGTACTTCCGTTCGTCACTGAATGGCTTCGGTGGGGATGGTTACCTGTTCTGCAGCGTCCGCTGTAGGCCTTGTCAACACCCACCCCGTCTTCCTCGTATAAAATTGCATTTTAGTTGGGATCAAGATATGTCCGTGAGGGCGTATAAATTTTTAAAATATATAAATTATACTGAATAAAACCGTTGATAAAAGGTCCACGTAAAAGGAGAAGCCACATCCATTACCTGATACGATCGCGCTGCCCTCACAATAACTTTCCACGATCAGTTTTCTTCCCTTAAAATTTTGATAAATGAAGTTGTCAGGGGGGATAAGATCACAATTTTGTTTCTTTTTTTTTAAAAAAACTATACCTTTCGGAACTCGGTTCGTGGATGCTGCAAATGCTGGTCCAGATAAGATCACCGTTTTGCCGGCCGATGAGGTCACCAGTGTCACGTGCCCGTGGAGCCTGGCGGCAGCCAGGGGGGACCCGGCAACGGAGGCTAGTGCCACCTCGTCACAATGAGAAGGAAGGGGAGAGCCTGCGCTTCCCTTTTCTTCCTGGGAAACCAGTACCCACCCCGCAGCCGGGGAAGGGCCTGCAGGCCCCAGGGGCCTGAGAGACGTCGACAATGGCTGCCTGGGCGGGTCTCCACGCATCTCAGACACCCTCAGCCCACTCCCCCGCATGTTGCTAACACAAGCTGTGCTTGATGCACACCCTTCCTAGAGGTCGTGGAGGCCCTCGGGGCTCCACAGGACACGGAGACATTCACCAGAGAGGACGTTCTTTCGGAATTACGCTGTTTCTGAAAACTTAGTTTTAAAAACGCACAGCAGGTCACACACAGAGAACAGAAGCACTTCAGGTAATAGGAGACACGCTTCTCCCCGGAAAGTGTCGCGTACACCCTTCGCAGCCGCCGCTGAGGCGCTCCGCTGTCACGTGGCCACACGTGTGCCTGCGACATGCAAACACACCCCGCAGGAGGGGAACACTCTCAGCGGGAACTCGAAATGAACGCAAAAACCATTCCCATCCTTTCCTCCGCCTCCTGCGACGAAAACAGCAACCACAAAGCCAGCAGCTTTTCCCCGACACAATCTCAGTACCGGTCGCTTCCAGGGCCCTTGCACCCGTATCTACTGATTCGAGCCTCACGTTCGAGGCTAAACGCTGCCATCCACTCGGCAGCTGAGGAGAGACACGGAGCAGCTGGGCGACTCGCTTAAGGTCACACATCCAGCAGGGAGAGTCGGGACACGTCCCCGCGAGCGGCTGCGCACGGCGTGCCGCCAGGCCACTGCCCGGGGCGCGTGTCCAGCCTGTGGACACTAAAACTCCGAAACGCTAGCGCCTCCATCAGAAGCGCTTCATTCGCTCGCAGAAGCCGCGTCCCTTCTGTTCCATCTGGTTTTGGCTTTTGTTTGGCTTTTACGCTCCTGCACGGGCTGGACTCTGTCGCTGGACGACTCCTGAGGACGCAGAAGCGCGGGCTGCGGTCGACCACACTGGAGATGCCGACCCTGCTCAGGCGAGCTGACCCCGCGAAGCTCCAGTTTCTCAAACCGTTCAAGTGGGAATGCGGCCTACCGGAGGGATGGGTTTGAGGGCGTCATGGCCCAGCCCAGAGTCTGGCACAGACGCTGTCAACCACGCTTCCTCCTCTGTCTGCGATGGAAGGCAAACGACCGCGTGAAAGGACGGGTCTTCGGCACCGGGCACCAGCCACCTCCGACGGGAAGCCACACGCACACACAGTCAGGGTGGCCCTCCCGCAGGGCACGGCGAGCAGGCGGCGGCCCGGGTGGGCCGGCCGGACGCTGGGGCAGACGTTCCCAGCAGACGACGGGCGCTTTAGACAGGTTCGAGCACATTTGCTCTTCAGCAGATTCAGTTTAAAACATTTAGGAACGTGTCATCAGAAGGCTTTAAAACCCCATTTCGGGGCAGCAGTCCACGAGAGAGCGCACACCGCGGGCAGGGGACCCACACCCCCAGGTGACAAGACATCCCCGAAGGAGATGACCCAGGAGCAACTGCACGACCGGAAGGAGCAGCTGTGACGTCGCTCCCCACCGAGGACCAACGATCGACACAGCCCCGAACGCAGGCACTCGACCGGCGAGCGCGAGAGGGACGGCGGAGAGAAAGACGCAGCTACCGACCCGCCACGCCCCAGGCACGACGGCCGCTGGGGACGCCTGGCGGAAGGCGCCAGGGCAGCGAGGCAGGACCTCGGGAGAAGCAACGACATCGCAGCAGCAGCTGAGAGAAACGGTCAATTGCGCACGGAGCCGTCTGGGGTGAAAGGACCCAACGGCTGCACGGCCCGTTGTTCCAGGAAGCCTTGCTCGTGGGGAGGTACCAGGAGACGGGGAACCAAGGCAGCCAGGCTGACGGTGAGAGCGAGCGGGGGGAGGGACGGAAAAGTGTCGAGCTGCAGGTCGACCGCCTACATTAGGGGGTGAATTCGAGATGACGCTTAGGGACGAGCCTCACGATACAGCTGGAGAAGGACAGTTTAACGGGGCGACTCAGCACGGATCTACCAAGGGCAGTCACGTCGGGGAAAATCCGTGCCTTTTTAGGTTGAAGCGGTAACGGCTTCACGGAAGGGAGAACCAACGAGAGGCCGTGCAGATGTTCCGAGATCCTTGGGCCTCTTCGTGAATGAATCACCGCGCGCGATGTCACGACAAGTGTCGGCGCATCCAACTGACGGAGGGGGGGAAAGTGATGGGGTTGACAGCAGGGAGCCGAGAGATCTGGAGAAGGGCCGCCTTCCCAGGGCCTGGCGGGCAGGACGCGGACGTTTTCATCCACGACGGCGGAGACCACCTCTTCCATCCGGGCACCTGGCTCCGCCGCTCGTGAGCGAGACGGTTCGGGTACAAATGCCGGGGCTGCCTTCTCTCACCGGCAGGACGAGGCGCCTGGGCGCACAGCTGGAACCTGGGTCCGACCCGCCGAGGACGAAGCGAGGCGCTCGGACAGAGTTGGGGAACCCGTTGGGCACAGTCTAAATGGCGCTGAACTAGCCACCGGTGGACAGAAAAAGGACCTGGAGTTTGGGGAAGAGTCAGACTCTCACACTCTTATTCTCGGACGTCGGAAAAAGGGGAAAATGCTCCGGGACGCGGTTAAGTAACACGTTACAGAGAATTAAAGAACCGATCACCCTAAAGAGACTGCGAAACCCCCATTACGAAGACCGCGGCGTGTGGACTCACCCGCTATCACCCCGCGCAGGGATGAGCCAACGCACATTCTGAAACGATTAAGTCTCACTACGCGAGAACCGAGGAAATCCTACCGATTTAGTGATAAAGAAAAAAGAAAAATCAAAGGAATTAGGGAAAACATCTTGTCACCTCTTCACGCGTACGCTTCCCCGGGAAGAGAATACTATTTGATCGTTACGTCTAGAAAAGCCATCAGCATCTGCTACGCCGAAGTCGCAGCTTCTCAGAGGAAAACGAGGAAGGACGATGTCAGCGTCACAGCCCGATGCCGGGCTGGACCCTGCCGAGTGGCCATAGGCCCCGGGGCCCCGGAGCTGTATCCACAGGCCCCGGGCGTCGGGCGTCGCTTCGCCAGCAGAAAAGCCCCCTGGGCTGCAGGGGCACGGCTGTCAGTCGGTCGCCCTCTCTCAGGCCCGACGATGGGGGAGCCTCAGCACCCCCGCCCCGGCCCCCGGTCTCCCCTCGGCTCCGGTCTTCATCCTCCTCCTCGGGTCACGGTTAAAGTGTCCTGGGACATAAGCCCCCGAGGCCGACTGAAGGTCGCCTGAGCTGCAAACGGAAAAGCACGTTTAATTCCTTCTCCGGGTGTGTGAGTGGAGGCCGAGCTGATCCGGGAAGGCAGAGGCGGGAGCAGGGCAACTGCCGGACGACAAGGATCGAATGAAGATCCTTTCTGAGGCAGATGGATTTCACTCCACGGAAAAACACGGTCGCGGGCAGCAGCAGGAAGCACTCTGGCCGCTTCTAAGGGACGTCGCTTTCGCGGGCGTTCACGGGTGGTCACGTCTCATCTTGCCAGGTCAGGGCGGCCGAAGTGAACCTTTTTAGGTCCTTGGGGGGAAGGGATGCTGTTTAGACGACAACAAAAAGCAGCACAGAAAGGCACACCACTCAGGAGCTTCCGGCACTTCTCCGGCGACGGCGGCGTCCCGTTCCGCGGAACGGGGCAGAGCTGCTGACACGCGTCCTCGGCCCAGTGAGCGCTGGCCCGGGGGACGACAGGCGCGGCCCCAACACCGCGGGCCCTCTGGGCTGTCCTGCCACGCACTGAGGACGGGACCGCGCGGAACACGGTCCTGCGTGCGACTCGGCTCATGGCCCGAGGCGGCTGTGCGAGCCTCCGTCGTGCCGGGTCCTCACCCGCTCAGCGCGCTGCGCTCGCAGGTGAGGGCACAGCCCCCACCCCCAGGCGGAGGACCTGTGGGTCGTCTCGGGTTGTGACCACAGGGACCGTATCGATGATTGCGTTGGGGTAAAAACTAAAATAAACGACCGTCTCACGCAAAGCGGTGAACCGTCTCAGCGGCACGCGGCTCCTGGGGGGCTAGAGCCGCGCCCACACGACACGCGCAGGGACGGCCGGAGGCCGGGCTGCAGGTGCAAAGCTCACATCACAGGTACGAGGCAGCGCGTGTCTATCCTCCATCGTGGGGGTGCGCGGAGCAATCCTAAAGCTCCCGGCACCCAGAGACGTCTCCAGAAGACGTAAGGCCACCGAGGAGAGCACTAAAGGGAGAAACAGACAAACCCACCGTCTCACGGCAACGGTGACACCGTCTCTCGGCGGGGACAGCGCCAGCGTAAAGACTGCCGGTGACCTTCGGGGCCCACGGGGACATGGCACCACACAGCACCACCGTGTACGCCCTTTCCGGCGCGTCGCAGGCGTTTACTGCCGCGCCCCAGGGCCGGGCGTGAGGACACGTAAACGAATTTCCAGGAGCTGAGGTGGCTCGGCTTGTGTTGGGTCAGCGCAGGGAAAGCACAGCAGGGGTCAATTCACCTTACTATTTCTAGGGTTACCAAGCGACGAGTAGGAAATCCTGAAACGCCTGGAAACCGAACACTAGATTTCTAAATCACCTGCTTTTATCTTAAAGACCAAGCGTTTCATCTTGTCTTTCGAACAAAGCCACGAGGAAACTGGTTCTCTGGAACAGGAGACGGAAACTGATATCAAACCGTCCTTCCAGTTCTCCCAAGCCTCTGAGAAGGTGCCGGATGGGATGGGATCACCGCCGGAGGCAAAGGGGCGCCCAGGGCCACGCCCCCCTGAGCTCGGCAGCTCAGCAGGGCCGGGCCTGGTTAGCACGGGGATGGGGGACCGCCTGGGGAGACCGGGTGCTGCGGGCGTAGAAAACAAAACAAAAGGGAGGCCGGTGAGCAGCCGCGGGTGCCCCGCAGAGTCCCGCGCACGCCGTGCCACCTCTCCCAGATGGCCGAGAACCCGAGTCCTGGGCGTCGCCAGCCCATCTCGCGGATGGGGAGACAGAGACCCACGGGGCTAGGAGAGTGCCCTGCCATCCGGCACGGGGAGCGAGCTGGAGGTAAAAGCCGCCCTGTCCCCACGCCGGACCCACAAGAGCTCCGGGAGGCACTTTCGAGACGGTTCAACTCCTGACCGAGCGGAGACGGAATCTGCGCTCAGAGGGGTGGGGGTGGGGGGGACCCGCCGGCCTGCGACCTGGCCTCCTCGGGGCGTGAGTCTGGTCTCCCGGGCCGCTGGCTCTGGGGGCACCTCCAGGCGGGCAGCGCGGGCAGGCGCGCACCCAGAACCCCCCTCCCGCAGGACCGTTTCCCAACAAAACCAAAACGCCCGCTTTAACGGGCGAGGAGCCAGACAGCGCCTCAGCTAACGCTCGCCACAGCCCAGGCGACCCGGCCTGCGCTCTCGTTTCTCCTGCTTAACCTTTGAGGTCTGGCGGCTTTTAGATGACCGGTCCCCGTCGACACGCCGCCTTCACCGTTTCAGAGTCTCCCAAAGCGAAAACCCTACCGACCAGCAGCACGGCCACCAGGAGGCGGCGTGCACGGGGGCGCCCGGCGTGCCACGCGGGCTCTGACTGCGAAAGCACTGGGGAACGTTCCTGCGACGTGGGCGGGGACGTCTTCAACGGAACGGTGAGCACGGAAACAGGAAACCAGGGCCCCACACACACGGGCATCCCACACTCACAGGAAACCAGGACAGTTTTCCTAAAAACTGTTTTATCCGGACGACATCCCAGACGTCACCCGGGTCCCTTGGCACCGGCGCGGCCGTGGGGGCAGCGACGCGGTCTGTCCATCCGTGCACAGCGAGCACAGCATTTCTGAGGGCTGCAGGTAGCCTCCCCCCCCTTTGTTCGGTGTCGGCCTCGTTTCAAGGCCGGGGATACTGCGGGGGAGAAACCCACGTTCAACGTGCTCGGGCGGGAGGGACGGCGCAGCCACACCGCCCCCGGAGCGCGGAACGTGCTCGCGGCCCCGCCACCGACAGGCTCTGCCGGGCCGCCTCCTGCTCGCCCCCTTTCGGGGGCGGCGGTCCTGGCGTCTGCGTGGCCACAAGGACCCACAGGGACCGAGGGCCCGAAGACACTCCACTGTGACTTCGTCGGTTCCTGCGAACCAGAGCTGACCCAGCGTCTGGTTCGAGACCAGTGCCAACCTCGCCGAAACGCGGAGTGCTGACCTCTGCCGGGGACGAGAGATGACGAATCGAACCTTCCACCACCGCTCCGAAGAGTCGGTCGCGTGGGCATGAGCAAAGCAATCGGAAAGAAGACACGAGCAGACGACAAGCCGGCGCCAAATGTGCGAATGCTACCGCGACTCCAACGACCCTACGCTTTGTTTCCTTTCACGTACACGTTACACGAGCAAATGCCGTCTGCGTGTTTTGCAGACAAAGTCGTGCATTTTAGGTGGGATTTCCCCGGATTTTCAAACCCCGTAGCCACGTCTCCAGCATCACCACACGGCCCCAGCGGTCCCTACAGCCCGTGGGGACAGGGCTCTCCTAGTTTCCGGGAAACGGGTGGCGCTGTGGCACCCCGCCCGCACGGTTCTCCCCTCTCCTAGTCACGTCCTCCTCCTTTCCAGGTGCTCCCTGCCAGACGGTGGGACAAAGGGATGGGGCGTGGCCCCTAACACCACCGTCTTTGAAAATAAACCTAAAGCTTGCCCGTTAGCCAGAACACGGAGCACCGGCAGCGACCGTGATTCCGGTCCGACTGCTTCGAACATCTGCCATGGCCACCTTTGCTGTCCTGGGATCACCGTTTTGTCATCTTGGCCCTCAGTAAAATGTAACGGAAAAGTCCCGTTTTCTTAGTCAGGTGGGGTGAGACGGGGACGCACGTTTTGTACGTCTCCGAGCAGATGCGGTCACACATGCTGCCGCGTGAAAACAAATGACGGCGATGCGCCAGCCACGCCTCGGCCAGCGTGAGGAAGGAAGCGACCCCTTCTTACCGGCATGCAGGTAGGCCAGGTCGGGGTTCTCGATGTCGGGGTGCTGCTCTTTCAGGTGGTTCCGGAATTCCACGGGGACGTTTGTCCCGTAGTCGCACTTGGGGCAGTTGTACATCTTCACCCCCTCGTGTTTGCCGGTGTGCAAGATGTGCTTGCGGATGTTCTCGGCGCAGTTGGACCTAGCGAGGGAGACAGTAAACGGAAGGAGGTCAGATGGATGACACGAGGCCGCCACAGCAGTAGCGAACGGTGACGAGGCCGGGGGCGCCCCTAAGCGCTACACTCACGGAACAACGATGCCTGCGTCTGAGGAGGCTGGTGGGGTTTGGAACCCGGTGCCCATCTTGGTGTCGGCCTTTTGCTTTTGCGACTCGTTTCCAGGAGGAAGCGGAAGCACGCAATCCCAGATTTTACCATTTTGATACCGAATTATTCTGGTACCACTTGAGGGCAGTGAAGGAGTTTCCTTGAGGCCGAGAAGGGGCCTTTCCGCGCTGCGGAGCGGTCCGAAGGCAGGCACTGTCACCTCCACTGAATGTGGAGGGCTAGAGACACAAAGCAGCCCTGGCTTGACGTTCCGGCGAGGGAGCTGCCCCCGGGGCTCTGCGACAGTTTAAAGAGAGAAAAGTAGCTGGGGACAGTCCCTCACCCCCACGCGCGGGCGACACGTTAAGTGCCAGTGAGCTTTCCGTACGGGGGTGGGTTCTGAAGGACGATGCCCGTGAGAACGGGAGCAGGCGCCTCTCCACGGTGCCCCTGCGGATTCTGCACTGTAAGGCCCAGAACGGCCAGGGGAATCGGACGCGCCGCGACCAGGGGCGTGGGAACCGGCGGGCTCCGGGCGCGCGGGCCGCCTGCGCCTCCACCGCCCTCCGCACCCCTGCACTGGAGGTGGGGACCTGGACCCCTTCTGAGCACTCAGACCCGCTGTCTCCGGTGCGTGAGCGTCGCAAGAGGAATGATAAAGAGCGCCCCGCGAACGCAAGCCACGGCGCCGTGGGCGGCGGGGGAGGCTAATGGACTAGGAGGAACAGGGAAAGCGGCCGGGCCCGGATCTCCCAGACAGCAAATGAAGCCCCAAGAAAATCGAGCAGCACGTCTGCTGGCCTGGGCATTTCCTGAAGGTGCGGCGCCCCGCCCTGTCCTACCAACTCCGGGGAGGCGAAACGCAAGGACTTTCCTTCCGCGTGGGTGTCCCGCATCGTGGGACGCTCCTCTGGGAGAGCTTCCGCCACCTCCGGCCCACCCGCCCCCTCCCAGGCAGGGTCTGCCGTCACCCGTGCATGCCCAGCCACGCATGGTGAGAAGGACCGGTTACTTACACCAGCGACACGGGAAGGTGTGAAGCAGCTGCAGGGCAACACCCTTTTCTTTATTTTCTGGGCAGATACGAGCGATTTGGATATTAGTCTTTACTTTTTAAATAATTAAAGGAACGAGACAAAGGAGGAGGAGGAGGAAGAGTGGGAAGGGGAGGGGACAGACCCAGGGGCAAGGGCTGCCGGCTCTGCGGGAAGCTGCTCCGGATCGTAGACTGAGTACGTGCGAGGCCGTCGGTGAGCACACGCGGACACCGCTGGCCTTCTCGTCACCGCTGGGTTCCCAGACTCGCCCCCTGCATGACTCCCCTACGGTTAATGAGTAGTCACTGCAGCGGGGGTGGGGGGGGACGAGTAGGCACCTAACGTGCTCCCTGCGCCTGCCGGGGGCCTCGGTTCCTTGAGGCTGTCACAGGATCCCCTGGGGGTGGGACACTCTCGGAGATGACACGACCGCCAAAGGTCGCACGGCTAGAAAGTGGCTAAGACCGAACCTGAGGGCAGGCTTCCTGCTTGCAAGGCCAGCGCCTTTGCAGGCACATCACAGCCCCCCGTGCTCTCTGTGTCTACACGGCAAAGACAGCAGCGCGCTCCAGAAAGGGGTGGGCTTGCGGGGCCTCTCAAGTGCAAGGCGGCTCTCGGGATAAGCGCTGCGCGGTGCTGCCAGAAGTGACAGGGAAGCATCTGAAGGTGGATAAGACACAGGGCCACTCCGGAGAGGATTAAAGGGAGGAAGACCGTTCTTTGAATTCCCCAACACGCGGGGCGGACTGTCCCAAACTGCTTCCTTCACCCTGCAGATCCCCGTTTGTTTCCCACCGGGTCCGAGACACCCTCTGAGCTCGCCGTTGGGTGCTGACTCTGGGGGGCGCAGGCAGAAACCAGACGCACTGAATTAGCGCCGACTGTTGGGAGCTGGGTTTCTGGGAACCACTACACCGTTTCCTTCCGGAACAGCCAGGTGTTAGCGTCGTCAGGATGGTCAAGTGGAGAAGCTGAAGTCACCCAAACCCCCCATGTCAGTGTCTGCCGCGCTCAGGCAGGGGCCGGGGCGCGCACTGGACCCTCATCTGTGGTGGAAGGAGGAAGACAGCTTTGCAGGCAGAAGTTGTTTCTGGGAGCGGTGCCTCTTGGGTGAAAATGGAACAACACCCCGTACCCCGAAAAGGCGCGTAAAACCCAACACTGGAAGGCGAGGCCCTTCCTTTCCTCTGACCCATGGACCAGGGAGAAGCAGACAGCGTGGAGCTGGGTGTTTCCTGTCCCACGTGGGTGTGACACGCGGGCCCTGCCCTGCCCTGCCCTGCCCTGTGCGCTGTGGACGTGTCCTGTGTGGCCCACACCTGTGTGTGCCCCTGGGCGTGCCCCTGTGTGTGTGCCCCTATGTGTGCCCCTGTGCGTGCCCCTGTGTGTGCACCTGTGTGTGCCCCTGCGTGTGCCTGTGTGTGCACCTGTGTGTGCCCCTGCGTGTGCCCCTGTGTGTGCACCTGTGTGTGTGCCCCTGTGCGTGCCCCTGGGCGTGCCCCTGTGTGTGCACCTGTGTGTGCCCCTGCGTGTGCACCTGTGTGCGTCCCTGTGTGCGTGCCATTGTGTACCCCTGTGTGCGTGCCCCTGTGTATCGTGCCCCTGTGTCTCGTGCCCCTGTGTGTGCACCTGTGTGTGCCCCTGCGTGTGCACCTGTGTGCGTCCCTGTGTGCGTGCCATTGTGTACCCCTGTGTGCGTGCCCCTGTGTATCGTGCCCCTGTGTCTCGTGCCCCTGTGTGTGCACCTGTGTGTGCACCTGTGTGCGTGCCCCTGTGCGTGCCCCTGTGTATCATGCCCCTGTGTGCGTGCCCGTGTGTGCCCCTGTGTCTCGTGCCCCCGTGCGTGCCCCTGTGTGTGCCCCCGTGTGTGCCCCTGTGCATGCCCCTGTGTGTGCCCCTGTGCGTGCCCCTGTCTGTGCGCACGGGTCGCCGCCCCCCACGCGCACGCGGGCGGGGCTGGGGGAGGGTGGGCGCGGGCGGGGCAGAGGCTGGGCCGGGCGCCCCTGGGTGACAGCGCCGCGCGCCGCCGCGTCCGCCCGCACCTGAGGCCACGGCCGGCTCCTGCGCGCGGGCCGTGCCCCCCGCGGCCCCGGGGCTTGGTCAGGGCGCGGCGCCTGCACGTGCGGGGGGGGGGGTGGGGGGGGTGGGGGGGCTGGCGGGGCCCCGGGGCGCCGTCCACCATCACTTCTGACCGAACCCGAAGCGCTGGCCCCGGGTTCGCGCGGGGACGCGGGGTCTCCGGGGCGCAGGGGCGGGGCCCAGGCCCCCCGCACCCCCCCCCCTCCGCACAGCCCGGGGTCAGGCTGGGGGGCCGCCCGGGCCCCCCCACGGCGCTCGGGCGCGCCCCGCCCCCCCCAGCCGCCCCCACGAGGCCGGGGCCCGCCAGGCCCGCACCACCCCCCCCCGCGCGCTGCTCCGCGGCGGACGGTGCCGGAGGCGACGCCGCCACAGGCCGGGGCGTGTGTCCGCGCGTCCCCCGCGCGCGGCGGGGCCGGTGTCTGCAGGTCCGTGTGTCCGCGGGTCCGGCGGGGTCGGACGTGGGCCCTGCCGGACCTGCGGTTCCCCCCCCCCGCCCGGCAGGGGACACGCGGCCCCGCACCTGCTCCCAGAGCCCGGGAGCCGCCCGGACCCACACCCCCCGCAGCACGGTCCCGGGCGGCGCCCAGCGGGGCCCAGAGCCAGGCCGCGCCGCCGGCCCGCCAGGGGCGGAGACGCCGCCTCCCCCCGAGCTGAGGTGGCGCCTGCACCAACGTCTCTTCCCTCGAGGTTTGCTCTGGACCTTTCCACGGCAGGCGCAGGCGGACACCGCCAGGACGCAACGCTGCAGGGAAGCGGTGGCACGAGCAAGGCTGGCCTTCCCAGCGCGCAGTCGGGCTCATGCCCCTGCAGCCCCCACGGGTGCGAGTGAGCAGCAGCGTCACCGCCGGGCAGCACACACTCACGGGACTTCGCGGACAAGTGCGCCCTGCTCAACGTCGGTGACCACCGTCCGAGCCTTCGGCGAGTCGTGATCGCTTGCGGGTGCAGGGTCTCGCCTTCCACTCGTAAGAACGGTGGGTCTGCGAGGGGCCATCAGCGAAGCACAGCAAACCGAGCTGTGCCGGCCCCGCTGTCGCCGGCCCCGCACGTGCTCACCTGTCCCAGAGAACCTGGCTGCAGGGGGTTCACTGCAGGTAGAGCCCGTCCTTCCGCGCTGCTCTCTCTTCCCCCAGATTATGACCCACCCCCCCTCTAAGCCATCCTGTCACAAGTCGCAGGCCTGGTTGTGAGCTGCTGTGGCAAACGCCTGGGGTTAACTGTAGAAGCTGAGAGGCCTGGGCCACTGACCCGAAGTCAGGTACTCCCCACGGGAG
Source organism: Cynopterus sphinx (assembly GCA_030015415.1). NCBI lineage: Eukaryota > Metazoa > Chordata > Mammalia > Chiroptera > Pteropodidae > Cynopterus > Cynopterus sphinx. The sequence goes on from CM057384.1 coordinate 1,325,669, forward strand.
TGTTGCTGTGTGATGACAACCTGCTAGCATTGATCAGGACGCCGAGATGCAGAGTGTGGCAGAGGTGCCATGTGGCAGAGCACCAATGAGTGTGGTGTGTGTGTGTGAGTGTGTGTGAGTGTGTGCGTGTGTGTGCGTGTGTGTGAGTGTGTGTGCGTGTGTGTGCGCACGCGTGTGCATGTGTGTGAGTGTGTGAGTGTGCGTGTGTGCATGTGTGCATGTGTGTGCGTGTGCGCACGCGCGTGCATGTGTGTGAGTGCATGTGTGCATGTGTGTGTGCGTGTGCGCACGCGTGTGCATGTGTGTGAGTGTGTGTATGTGTGTGCGCACGCGTGTGCATGTGTGCGCGCGTGTGTGTGTGAGTGTGTGCACGTGTGTGCGCGTGTGTGTGAGTGTGTGCGCGTGTGTGCGTGCGTGTGAGTGTGTGCATGTGTGTGTGCGTGTGCGCACGCGTGTGCATGTGTGCGCGTGTGTGTGAGTGTGTGTGTGCATGTGAGTGTGTGTGTGCGCGTGTGTGTGTGAGTGTGTGCATGTGTGTGCGTGTGAGTGTGTGCATGTGCGTGTGCGTCTGCGCACACGTGTGCATGTGTGCGTGTGTGTGTGCGTGTGTGTGAGTGTGTGCGTGTGCATGTGTGTGTGCACACGCGTGTGCATGTGTGTGCGTGTGTGTGCGTGTGTGTGTGAGTGTGTGCGTGTGCATGTGTGTGAGCGCGTGTGTGTGCGTGTGTGTGCATGTGTGTGCGTGTGCGTGTGTGCATGTGCGTGTGTGCATGTGTGTGAGTGTGTGTGTGTGTGCATGTGTGTGCGTGCGTGCGTACAGCTAAGGCATCATAATGCGGCCACAAGACAAGGCGGAGAAATGGAGAGAACCTACGCAACACACATAAAAAGTGATTAATGCACGGACCACTGGCACAGAGACCCTAAATAAACATTGGTTTCTCCTTCCCTGAGGGACGCCATGCATCTGCCTCCCCATTCCCAAATTGTGCTGTGAGAAATTAACGATCGTCTTGATCTACTGGCACCAATTTGGGGTTCTATGTATGTAAATCGACATAAAAAAATTCTGAAAGTTCTCCTTAAAGAAACACGATAGTTTTGTTTAACACTTTGCTTCCCAAACTTTCTGGTAATGGAGCACTCTTTCTTGTCTTATGGAAATAACATACATACGCGTATCACATGAGGCTTCATGAGGAGGATTAAGGTAAAGGACATGAAACATGTCCCAAAGACGGGGTAGGTACAGTTTTTTATTGCTGCTCCTGGTCTTTCCACTAAATGCAAGACAGTCCAACTGCCTCTGTCATTATTAGCAACTTTCTTACTGCATGGGAAAAGCAATTTTGTTCATTTGAATAAAAAAATCGATTGCTGGAAGTTACAGAGTATGCGCGCGCACACACACACAGACGCACACACACACGCACGCACACACGCATACGTGTGGGCCGGAGACTGTCCCCAGCACAAAGCGCGGGCCTTGCCTCCCCATTCACGCGTCGCAGTCCGAGATGCCGAGTCCTCCACCGCTTATGTTGTCGCCGAAGCGGCCATAAGGGAAGAGCCCAATAATTTCAGATTATGGAACATTTGTGCTATTTAAATTTAAAATAGGACAGAAGCTACAAGAATAAAGGACTTCATATTCCTCTGCCGCACACGGAATATTTCATCAGCAACGTTCAGCAAACAGATAAATGTCGCTTGGACCGCTGAACCAAATGCATCACTGGAGCAGAGAATACACAGACCCACGTTTACGAGGGACAGAGGGATGGAAATGGCATTTCAGATCAGCGGGGAAATAATGGTCTATGTGATAAGTGGTGTTGCGTCAGCTGTCTACTACATGGGGAAATAAGCTAGGTTCTTATGGCCCTGCATCGTGCAGGAATGAATGCCATTTGGAGTTTAAGATTAACATAAGGACACTAAACTATAAAAGTGCTAGAAGAAAATAAAGAGAATATTTTTAGAATCTTGGTTGGAAAGAGCTTTCCTGGATAGAATTTGAAACTTAAATGCTACAAAACGATGTAGCAAAATATACTTCATAAAAGTTAAAACTGCTAGATAGCATAACACATCACACACACCGTGAAAAGACAGGGCAAGAAAGTGAGGAAAATCTATGCGACACGTAAAAGTGAGTGATTGACATGCAGCCTACAAAACGAGTGCCCATAATCAGTAAGAAAAAATATAAAAATCTGAAAACTGGATAAAGACTATAAGAAAGAAATCCATAATTAGAGACCCACAAACAGTTATCTAAGCATTAGAAGATAATCAATGACTCCAGTGAGCAAGGGAACGCCAATTAAAGTCTGTGGCATCGGAGGGGCAGAGTTGAGGAAGATTGATAACATTAATTAGTGACAGCAGCGTCAGTTAGCAAGAGCTTTGGAAGACGTTCGGTGGCAGCCTTCAAAATTGCAATATGCACACACTCTTGGATTTAGGGGTTCAATTTCCAGAAATTATCCACAAGGAGAATCATTAAACCGTCATTTACAACAGCTAAACACGGAGGGGAGATTCTGAAACTAGATGTCTGCTAAGAGAGAAACGGGTCAGCCATTAGCTGCGGGTGATCCACACCGTGGGGTGCACTGCCGCTCGGAGGTCAGGGTTGACCTGCAAGCCACGTCCTCCAGCGCAAGCCAGCCCCTCGAGTCCGGCCTGGCCTCCTCCAGAGCTCCGAGGAAGCCGGCCACACCTGGCAGGACACTGGGGTCACAGGAAGAGAGGGGGTATTCCCCAGCAGGAATGTTCAGGGGGAGCCGAGCCGGCAGCAGACCTGTGGGCCAGGCCACGGGACTGTCGGCCCCAGCGCTGCACGCACGGCCAAGTACTGCAATCGGTGAGGTCGACCAAGGGTCGCCTCGCCTAAACACACACACACACGCACACACACGCACACACACACACACACACGCACACACACACGCACACACACACGCACACACAGCAAGTCCCAGGTAAAGGCATATGTGGATCCTCCCGGGTCGTGAAAACTCTCTCTGCTCACTCAAACGGGCGTGCAAGGGCATGAGGTGGGCGGGTGGGTGGGGGGGGGAGCCGAGCAAACCTCCGCGGTCCTCACCCTGACGGAACCGTCTCCCAGTCGGAGGAGGCCTCTGCGCTCGAGCGTGATTTTTGATCACTCGGCGCATTCAACAGGGCATCTGTGAGTTCTAGTCACGTAAAGAAAATACGGTCGAAGCGCGCATTTCGCAAACAAGTGGACTGTGCTGTAACCATGACAGACGACAGGAGAAACAGCAGAGTCGACGTGAGTCGGGGACAGAGGTGCGAAGCCTCTCGCGTTGACACAGAGGGGACTGCACTTCTCCACCGGGAAAGACTGCAGGAGGATGAGCTGGAAAGGCGATCCCCTGGAAACCGAAAGGGATTCTAAAATCAGGACGGAGAAGGCGTGGAGCAGCGGGGACAGGGACGCCAGCTAGCTAAGTCCCTGATGCTGCACGGAAACCGAGAGAAGAGGAAGACGCACGCAACTTAGTCATCCCCAGCAAGACGGAAACGCAAGTGACGAGGAGCGGTGACCTCAGGAGGGTGGGTCGGACGGGGGCTGGGCGAGGCTGCCCAGCGAGACTCCAACGGTGGAAACGACGGCGGCGAGCTTCACGAGGCACCTGTCACTTCCCGCCTGTCCCTCTGCAGGGAGTGGCCTTGCAGGTCTCGCGAACGAGCTCCCAGCTCCCACGTGCCCCTGTGTCCCTCTGCAGCCCCTTGTCGGCACTTCGTCAGTGACCTTGGCAAAGTGACACGCGAGCGGGTCGGTGGCTCGAGCGTCCACGCCCCTGCACGGGCCCTGGGCCCTGACAGCCCCGCCCGCCCTCAGCCCGTGCGCTCGTTTCCTCATGGGCTGCGTCTCAGCCCCCTGCTCCGTGGACCGGCGAAGCTGAGCGGGCGAGATGCTGCGCGAGCTGACGAGGCGCGTGGACGGGAGCCTTTACCGAGAAGGGGTGGGGACGCGACCGGACCAGCCTTCTCGGCCGGAGCCATCGCCGAGGCCTGTCTGTCGCAGGTGCCACGCGGCCCACGCGGCGCGGTGCGCTTCCAGACCTCGCCTACGGAGAACGCTGCTTCCCAGGCGGCCTGTGCGTGCACGTGTGCTGTGCGGGCGTGAGCACGCCCGCCTGCCCGCACACCTACACACGCGACAACTTCCCGCGGCCGTTCCCGGCTGCAAGCTTTTCAAATTGAAGCTGCGCCGTGAGTGAAGGTCTTCCTGGACCCGGACTGCCCACGCCAGGACCCGTCTCACCTGGAATACTCTACCACGTGAAGAGACGACGAAGAGGGCGGGTGTCAGACACCGACAAGTTTCTGCCGGACGCGAGGCCGGAGGAGCGCGAGCAGGCCGGCCCACCCGACCGCACTCTCAGGCCGGTGGGGGCGGGGAAGGGGCGGCCCTGAGGCCTCAAACGTTCTCCGCTGGCATTTCCGCCAGCGGCCGGGCAGCCGTGCCTGGCCTGCCCGCGCGGAGGGGCCCCTCAGGCCTCCGCCCCGCGCTCACCGTCCCTGCCCGGCCGTGGGTTCGGTGCACGTTGGCCTCCCGGGAGGCCGCAGACACACGCGTCGTCCACTCTGTTAACCTGCGCCCCATCGAGGAGCACTGCAGCCTCCTGTGGGTCTCACCCCAGGACGATCGCCGCCGGAGTCGCTGAGGACGGGTGGCCAGTGGCCTTCCTCAGTGACCGGCGCCGGTCTATTTCTTCTTTCACAAAAACGCTCCCGTCGGCCACTTAGAAACAGCAACCGGCTCACGTCAGCCCGGCCCACGACGCCTCCCTTTGTCCCCGCGAGCGCCTCCGATGTCTTATTTTAAAGGAATATATCGTCCTCCCGGAAGACGCGTCCCCATTTCTATTCTCCCCGGCTCCTGCGGGCCCTTGTTCCGAGTGATAAGACAATCTCCTCCGGGATCGGGCCGTGTAGTTGTGCGCCACGAGTGACAAGGACTCGACTTGAGTAACTGCCGCGCGCAGGCTGTAATTATGTCAGCTGGAGTGCGGGCCGCGCGGGCTGATTAATGCGCGCCCCGGCCCGGCGCGGGCCCCCTCGGAACCTCTGTGCGGGCCGGCGGCGGGGCCGGGCGGGCGCGGAGACACGCGCGCGCGCCGGCCGCCGTGATGGATGGGCTGCGCGGGCGCGGTTCCGGCAGATGTTCCCGGACAGTGTAATCTACAATTACTCTGCCTTATCACTGCGCCCGCGACAAGAAAGCTCCCTCCTCCCATAGCTCACGGGGGTGAAGGCGAAATCCGTTTCTCTCTGCGGGGCCGGCTCACTCATCACGGCGCCCCCACGGTGCTCGCACAGCTCGAGGACCCGGGTCTGCGTCGCCCTGGCACGGGGCGCGCCGCTTCGAAAGGCTGCTTCGCTGCAGACGGAGGCCGGGAAGGGGACGCACCGGTGTGCGTGCGCGCGCGGTCAGACACCAGTGCCCGCCACGCAGGAAGGAGGTGAGGCTCGGGCGGTGTGGTCGGTGTGTTCATGGCACTTTCCCAGGCCACGCGAAGGCGTGATCAGAAACGCGAGCGTGCTGACGCTGTCCTCGTGTTCCTCAGGCCCGGGCACACGGCGCCGAGAGGACGCAGTCGCACTGACACTCGTCCCCGCCGCCGCGAGAGCACGCTGCGGGCAGTGCGAGGCGGGAGCGCCGCGGCGATCGCCCACTGCCCACCTGCGCACTCGCCGAGACGCCCGGCGTGCGAGAGCAGGCGTGCAGACGGCCCCGGCGTGCGACGGGAAACGCGCTCTCCCCTGTGGAGTTAAAAGCCCGGCTAAACCCAGAAGCGGGGGTCGGCCACGCCGGCTCGCGGGAGCGGCTCTCTGTGATGAACCGAGGCGGCACGAAGTGCAGCGGAGTCAGGGGAAATCCACGCGGACGACCGTGGACGCGGGGAGGAGCGCGCCTCCCCCTGGGAGCCAGCTCTGTGGCTTACTCCCACCTTTCGGTGGTTTTGGTGCAGCCGACACCGGCCCTCGGCAGTGAGGACGCAGCCTGAGCCGTGAAAACAGCTCATGCGCCCCCCACCCCGGGGAGTGGCGGGTTTGCTTCTCTCCACGGGCCCGCCCACTCCCGGGCCCAACGCCCACGCGACCCTCGCTGCCGCGTTTCTCCCGGCTGCGCCGTCCTGCAGTCCTGTCTCTAGGAAAGCAGCGACGCTGAGGGGGCAGGGGCCAACCCGAAACAGTCAGACACGCGTTTCGGCACCGACGGGCTCGGAAAACACCACCGCGTCCACGACCGGGAAGCGCTTCCACCGTGTTCACCGCCACCGGGCAGAAGTCCAACGGAGAGGAGGCGGGCAGCGGAGCCGAGCGGGCGGCACACATGGGCGGGCGTCGGGGGTCGCGACACGAACGGCTGTGAGCAGCTCCCCACCGGCGTACGATGCCACCGGAGCGGCCGGCCCGATTTGCCGGCCTCAGACGATGCTCGAGACGCTGGTGAGGACCGTTTAGGACGAGCCGAGGAAAGATGTCACGCGTGCAGAGGCGACATCGACCCTGAGCGTCGTCGGAGGATGGTACTGGGTTGTTGTAGCGCCAGGGAAGCTTCTGGACCGCGTACACGGGGGAAGCGACGCGGCCGTTGGGGGCGTCCGTCGTATAAAGCAAGTACAATGCCCGCGTCTGGTGTGAGCGGCGGGGCGGGCGGATGACACCAGGGCACGGTCTGTGTCCCCGATTCAAACTGTGGCCACGGCTCTGAGCAGCACCCCGGAGGCAGGCAGGCCGTCAGGGTGTCGCACGGAGAGCCAAGGTCTCGCAGCGGCAGCTCGAGAGGCCCACGGAGAGGACAGCGAGGCACCGCCACGGACGCGCGGCCACGGGGGACGGCTCGACACTGCGCTCGACTCGCCATTCCAGGGTGTGACCCCCGGCACGAGAGCACGTCGGTGTCACGAAGAGCAGCCGCGGCACGCTCATGAGAACCCACGCGGGCACTCGTGCAGGCGTCCGTGCGCCGCGCCGCCGCCACCCCTCCCGGGTCCTCACGGAGCGGCCCTCGAGGCCCAGCCTCCCCCTGGACCAGCTGACGACGCTCCGGCCACGTCGTCACCCTGGCCTCGTACCCGGCCCTGTGCCTACCGCTTTGCCAGAACTGGTCTTCCCAGGGGACCAGCGACCTCCTGGTGACGGAGCAGGCGGACGGCCTTGTCCCCACGCCGCGCGGTGTCTGCCGTGGCTGTGCGCTCCCTGCCTGCCGCCTGGAGGCCCTCCCCCGCCCGGGAGGCTGCTCCCCAGTCGCTGTCACAGCCACGCCCGGCCCCTCCGCTCTGCCCGTTGCCCACTGTTCCCGAGGGAAATACCAGTGACGTCAGGGCTTGGAGGTCGGCGCCCCCAGCCCTCCGTCAGGACATCCGTGGGCGTGTCCAAAGTCCGAGCGCGGCCGAGGTGAAGCGGGGCCCCTCGCCACACTCCCGCCACCGCGGCCCGGAGCGAGGCCCTCGCAGTCCACGAGGCAGGCCCGGCCGGGGCAGGTAAAGGATGGCAAGCGCCTTCCTGTCGCCCTGCCCCACGGCCATTCGCTCGGTCGCACGTCCACTCGCTCCACCCCCGGACGAGAACTCGCATCAACAGCCTCTCGAAGCGGCTCCGCTGGCTCGGGGTCAGGCCCCTGTCACTTTCTGCCTGTCCCTTCGCAGGGACCAGAGGCCTTTCGAACGAGCTGCCACCTCCCAGCTGCCCCTCTCTGTGTCCCTCTGCAGCCCCGAGTCCGTGGTCTGCGAGGTAAAGTGGCCTCCGCTGCCTCCGGCGAGGCTCGGAGCACCCGTGTGGACTGAGCGGCCCAGGCTGCTCCTCGCTGCCCCGCACGGCACGGATCCCCACGTGCCCCGGAATCGGGCTTGCCAGAGAAGAGAGCCGAAAATCAGAGGAAAAGCATAATTTGGGAGTGCAGAGTGGGTGGAATCTCACTTTTGACTAAAATTAAAACTATGTGAAGTTTTGAGAGCAAAACACGTTTCTCCAACTACGCGACAACCACTTTTCACCCCAAATAATTCTCTCCAAGAGCCTGACTGATTTAAGCACAAACGGGCAATCCTGGGTTGTTTTTACAGCAGCTCACGTATGTATTCGACGTTGCAACTTAGGGCGCGGACACGGAACACGTCGAGGAAGGGAGGGACACCGGGAAGGACGCCCGGGGGCACGGCCGCCATCGGCGGCAGAACAACGGGCGGGCGCTGCGTGGCGCCCTTCACGTCCGAGCGATCGTGAGGAAGGAGTCCGAGTTTTACGGGTAAACAGGAATTTTAAAAAGGTGAATGTCCGCTTAAGTCTCCCTGCGAGGACGAGCGCCGGGGGACGCACCGCGTGGTCAGGCGGACCCTCATCTATCGCCACCGCACGCAGCTCCCTGGGCTCTGCAGCCAGGAGCAACGCGACCGCGTCTTCCCAAGCGAGAAGGCGACTCGGGGGACCCTGCTGAGGAAGTGCTCGGAGACACAGGACAAGCCACCCGGGAGCGTGGGCTACGTTCCCGGACGGGAAGGAAGACGTGAGCCCGCAGAGGACGCCACCTTATCCTTACAGCGCCACGTAGGGCCGAAGCCCGTGTGCGTGTCTGTGTGCACACATGTGTGTGTGCGTGCGTGTGTGTGCACGTATGTGTGCGCACGTGTGCGTGTGCGCGCGTGTAGTGTGTGCGCGAGACGGACAGGCCACGCTGAAGCCAGCACCTTCCTCCACGAAAGGGCGCGGGGCGTCGAGGAGACACGCCGACACGGACACCACCTCGTTTCTCACGCCTCGGGCAGGGCCCTGCCGCGCCACGTCCTACCACCTTCTAGGTGCCCCGAGTCTGCCTTCCCTGCCCTGCTTTTCTCCTCCAGGCGCTCAGGTCCTGGGGGGGGGGGTACATTTCGGGACGAACTGAAGCAAACGGTGTGAGCGCGAAGCAGAGAAACGAGAGCGTCTCCTGAACGCGCGACGTCGGCCTCACTTCTACCGACTCCGAAGCTGCGGTCACCCGCTTGCTCGCTTTCTCTCCTGTCCCCGGCCCCCGGCCCCCGGGGTCTGAGCTGGTGAAACCCAGTCTCGCTGGCAAGGGGGAGCCCGCCCTCCGCCGATCGCGGGCGCCTCACGGGCAGCGGCGCGGGCGCCGGGGCCGGGAGGAGACACAGGTAGTCGCACGGCAGGGTGTTTTGCTGTGGTAATAGCTCTGGTGTCTGAGGAATACCTTCTCACGCAAGAGACTGCTGCCCAAAAAGTAGTTTCTATTTTTCCTCCTCTCCGGGGCCTCCCTTTCCAACACCACCCACGAGGGTAGATCTAACTACCACCCGAGGGACTGTCCGCAGCAATTCCTTGTAGGAAGGCCATCCCCAAAGCAGGCGCAGGCCCTCTGTAATGACTGGATCTGGGACTCCGCAGCGGCAGCTCACACAAACATGTTTATCTGGATGCTATTTAGGGACAGCAGAGGGAGCGTGTGGTCACTCTGCGTTCAGATGGCTCTCCTAATTGATCTGCGGTCCCCGTGCCTGTTTCGGCTCCACCGACAAACAAAACACCCGGCTCTGCTGATAAACAAGACGGAGCCAGGTCCGCGGGGCTTTTCCCCCCTTTTAATGACTCCTAGTGCTGAGGAATCCTTTCGGTGCCCAGGCGGCAGACCCCTCCTAAAGCAGTTTTGTTAGATGAAAGTTTACCTCAATCGAAGGCCTCGCACGGACGCCGGTGCTGCGTCAGCACAAAGCCTGTCGGCTGCGGCGAAAAACGCAGAAAGGCCACGCGCATGGGCGTCGCGAGACGGAAAAGCGTGACTGAACGCGCTACGGACAAAAACGGCACCAGGCACAGTCGTCACAGAACACACACGCCGAAGCCACGCCAGAACGGCTGAGATGAAAACGAAGTTCACTGATGAGCTGGTCAGGGAGAACCAGGAGCTAGTCGTTCAGCAGGAGCTTCACTTCTGCTGAGGCAGACACGTCAGGTGAGAAAGGGATGGTTTACACGCAGCGAAACTTTCACAATTCCCTAGAGAAAACCCGAAAAGAGAGTCGCTGTATCGCCTCGTTGGGGCCCTCAAAACTCCACCCGCATGCACCAGGGACGTCTGCCCCTGGAAGCACGAGCCCCTGACGTGCCGTCCTGACATGGGCTGGGAGGCTCCTCCCCAGCGGCCCGTCCGCTTGCCAGTGACCAGGGCGGGCTCCAAGCAGCCAGGACAGGGCCCTCTGCCTGCGGCCGGCTGAACTGAGGGAGGCAGAGCCGGGAGGGGCGACGCGGCGGGAGGGAGCACGGCCCGGACGCCAGGCACCGGCCTCCCGGGAGGAGCTCCAGCTCCGGAGAAGGCCCCGGCCGCCCAGGCCTAAGAGGCGCTGGAAAGTGGCGGGGTGCGCGGGCTCCCAGGCTAAGCTTTCGGCCCAGGGCGTCGGACTTTCAGTCCCACTGACTGGGTTAGCAGTTACGATGGAGCAAACAGAGACACAGAGTTGAGGTGAATGACACAGTGAGGACGAAAAGGTCTTTTATTTACCTTGGTTTTTATTTTCGGTGAGAACATTTGCGTCCCACTCTCAGCTGATTTCCCTCAGGCTCAGTGCACGGGAGACCCTCAGGCCTCATCCTCCCCCTAGTCGTCCTGAGTCGGCCTGAGCCTGTCACCAGCTCTCCCAGTCCCCCCGCCCGCCCCCGGGGGACACTCTCCTGCTGTTTCTGAGTGTAACCTTTCTTCCTTCTCCTTCTCTCCCCTCTCGCCTTCCTGCCTGCCTGCCTTCCTGTTTTAAGATCCCACGCCTAAATGATGCCATGCAGCACTGGCCTCACTCGGGCCCACTTTACCGCGAAACACGCCTGCCGTGCACCTCTGACCCAAGCAGGCTCGCGGCCTCAGACTGCTGTGCACACACAGCGCGTCTCACACTCACTCCGGACCCTTCCACCCCGTCACTCTGTAAGACTCCAGGAGCACCCAAAGGAAGCGAACGCCACCTCGGGCTCTTCGGGAGAGGGAGCGGGTGCTGCTCGCTGGGTGTGTGATTCACTGTCTACCTGGGTCCACGTGACGCCCGCTGCACAGTCCCCTATCTCCTCTCCTCGTGGGTACTCAGGGCAGACGCGAGTCCGTCCCAGCCACTGCCTCTCCCGCTGCAACCCGTGAACCCGCACAGGAAGCCAAAGGGAAACTGAACCTCTCTGCGGACGTCGTCCCAGGGGAGGGAATGAGCCCCGTGGAGGCCTCCCAGCTCAGGACCCGGTGGCGCAGATGGGAGGCTCGAACAAAGGCCCCCACAGGCCGAATTCTTATCGCCGTGATAATTAAGAAGGTTTGCCTTATTATTCAACGATGGAAAACACACTCACCATGTTCAGACAGCAACACGAAGTAAAAACGCACACTACTCCATCTAAGATCTGAAGAAATGTTTCAGAACTGAGAGTTTATAAAAATGTGTTTAAAAAGTCAATACACACTTTTTACGGGGAAATAATTATTGCAAGTATGATTTTTTTCTTTTTTGGTCATTACATCTTCAAGCCACCCCCAAAGTGCTTTCGGCATCTTGCAAAGTTAGGACAGAATTTAATTAAATTAGAAGCATTTTTGACGAAAATTTTCTAGGATACACCACACACACACACACGCATCTCGAATGGTTGTGACAACGGCAAATTCTGCCAAACCATTTGCACGTGTGAAAAGTTACTGAATTCGATCACAAAAAAATACGAAGCAAAACAGTTAGATGGGTAATAAGAGAGCTGTTCGAAAGCACCACGGAGAGCAGACTTCCGGTCGAAAACAACGACCTGAGGTAAATGCCACTCGAATGTTCTCGGCCTCCCTTTTCCTAAAAAGGAAAGAAAACCTTGACCTGACCTTTCACCGTCTGCTGCAGTACACTCTGGCCAGAGCTAAACAAACCATCACGCGGGGAAACAAAGCAGAAGGTGTTTGCAATGAGTGCAGCAAAACAACGAAGCGCATCTCTAAGGCAGGGCAGGAATCAAATCCGCTCCTCAGCCCTCGATCGACCTCTGTTTGGGCTTGCAATGCCAAGGGATCAAAAGAATAAAAAATAGAGAATAAAATGAAAAGCAGAAGAGTGAAATGTTTGTTTTCAAAGAATACAAGGCTGGAAGCACCAAGGCAGCTATGCAGTGAGGGAAACCCCGGCCCAAGCAGTCTCACAGGGCACCGAGTCATTCCAAGACCAATAAGGGGGATGCAGTAAACAAGTGCCAGGGTGTGGCTTGAAATCCTAGTCTTCCCCGGTTTACAAAACAGCCTTTCATGTGCAGCACAGGATTTTCCTTACATTTTAGTACTGCATTCTCTGCCACTTTTCCCGACTGAACTGGTTTGCTGTTTAATATGCACTCACTGTATGTTTCCATAGATCCTACGTAAAATGTGGATTTTTCCATAAATCCTACGTAAAATGTGGATTTTTCCATAGATCCTACGTAAAATGTGGATTTTTCCATAAATCCTAAGTAAAATGTGGATTTTTCCATAGATCCTAAGGAAAATGTGGATTTTTCCATAAATCCTAAGGAAAATGTGGATTTTTCCATAGATCCTAAGGAAAATGTGGATTTTTCCATAGATCCTAAGGAAAATGTGGATTTTTCCATAGATCCTAAGGAAAATGTGGATTTTTCCATAAATCCTAAGGAAAATGTGGAGGCCGAGACGCGACGACGTCTCAGGTAAAAGAAAGCCCAGCTACGGCACCCAGCTCTGATGTGAAAGCCAGTGTCATCAGGGAAAGAGCGTGCGGTTCGATAGCAATAAACTCTACAGGGAAACAGGATTCATGTTATCAGAAACGGTATTTACTGCAACATTTTAAGGGCTTTCTATTTCTTACTAACCACAAGGGACGATACATAACAAAGGGAAATAAAAATATAGAAAATGTTAGATTATTTCCATTTTAATATAAAAACAAATCCGAAGAATTTGCTGCACAAGTAACAACGTGGGACCGCGTGCTATGAATCTAAACGTGTGCTTTGAAATTAAAATGAATAGTAATTAATGGCGAAAATTTGGAGTAATGATGAAATATACTGATTTGTAATGGATTAGACTTTGGGATATTTTAGACAGGAAAAGCTTGGGAAAGGGTGCGTGTTTACATCTAAATAGAATGAAATGTCATTGCCTAAATTAATAATGCAAACTTGAAAAATAGCCCCGAGTTCAAAAGACCAATTATAAAATTCTTTGGTAAACAAATCTATATTCGCCTTTTCCATGAATAATTATTATACCAGTATTTTCCCCACTATTGTTCAATTTATAAAATGAAAAAATATTTTGAATAAAATTTAAATAAGTGCAATTTCTAAGGATGGTAACTTACCTGCGAATAGTGCCAGTCGCAGTGAAGACAGGCACAGCCTACAGAAGGAGCTTTGTCAAACAGTTAAAAATTTAAATGAGAAAAAATTACTTAGATATTTTAAGCAGAAAAGTATCATGGAAAGATACCAATAACAACACAACTGCCACCTTCCCTTCCTGGGAAATACGTGACCGTCTCACAGGCTTTTCACCCTACGGGAGTCATACAGACTCAAGCTCACGTCATCCCGCGAAAGCCGGCCCTTTCCCTGTTGCTGTGAGGCGGGTGTGGTGAGCGTCCTGCGGTGCCGCGCAGCCGAGCAGTCACGGGGAACCTGACCACCTGCTCTTGCTCATCAGCAAGAAGACAAGGGCCTCCACTCGGAGTCCCCAGCGTCAGGAGTCTCCCGCCGTCCTGGTCAAGGTCACGCTGACTTCGCTCAGCAGAGGAAACAGAGCTGCCCACACGCACACAGACGCTGTCACGCGCACAGACGGCGCCCAGACTGTCTACGCTCGGTAATGACTGAACCGTCAAACAACTTACATGAAGACAAGATCACTCTCCGGTCAGAGTCTCTAAGCCTTTCGCAGGGAAATGTGGGGGCGTCAGGAAACGCACACGTCCCGGGTGTCGGCTCACCGGACGGGGCAGCGTCCTCAGAAACGCAGCCGCCCTTCCACGGCAGTCCCCGACAGAGGGAGGACACCGACGGCTCCAGCTGGCTGCCGCGCGCCTTCTGCACAGAAGTGATGCTATTTCAGGGAAACAGCCTGAACAGGGGACAAGTAGGAGCGCCGCCACCGCAGCCTCAAGTGGAATGCAGCTCCGAACCAAGGAAGCCGAAACCTCTGAAACACGTCTGTGCACACACAGACAACAAGCCCCACGCGCGTAGTGGTAAAAGCCTTAAGTCACACTTCCATGAATCTCTTCAAGAAAAATCACGGCTGTGCGCAGAGATTTAGGAATAAGCATTTTCCGAGTAAAACCTGAAAATAGCCTAAAGTGTCTGAGAACGTAATGAAGCGACTACTGCTCGTCAGCCTGACCCGGGGCCAAGCGAGCAGAAGTGACACGGCAGCAGAGCCGCTTTCACACGAGGCACCCGGAACTCCCAGGACCTCGGCAACTGCCCGGCGATTGACTTTAGATCTGCTGCACTTTCACCAGCTTCACAACCTGGAAAAGTCCGTCACGGCCTGTCTCGTGACTGGATTTTGACACACGAAGACCTTCGGGGCCCTGGAACGCCTCGCCGCCGCCCGGAGGAGCGCCTTGCCCGAGAGGAGGTGTGAAACCCACCACCGCCGGACGCGCAAACGCCAGACGCGCGAGCAAACGGGGCTGGCGTGCCGCCTCAGCGTGCTCCTCGCCCAGCGTGAGCGACGCTCCACCAGGCGGGCGCACCTGCCGCCCCTGGAGGCCAGATGGCTCCGCGGGGGGCCAGGGGCAGGGGGGAGAGTGCGGGAGCCCCCACCGCGGCCCCGACAGCGCCCCCACTGGGAACGTCTCTGGCTAAAGCGCTCGCAGGTGGCATTGCGCAGTGTCACCTGTGACGTGCGACGTGCGCCTGCTGGTGTGGCTGCCACTCTGCCGGCTTCGCACGCGGGCCTGTACGTGGCGTGCGCGACGCCGTCGTTCTGCTCCTTGGAAACAGCAGGCTGCGAGCCGTGGTCATCCTGGACCGGCGCCAGCAGACAGGAGGCTGCGACTCGCGTGTGCCACGTAACGTCTGCACCGAAGGAAACAGCAGCAGCTCCCCAGACGAGAGCTCCGACCGCGCGCACGCTACAGGCTGAACGGGCACGATCCCAGCAGCGCAGACTGATAATTGAGGGAAATTTTTACCATTTTCTAATTCCCTCTTCCTGCTTGACAGGGAAGGCACTGCACGGTGTGACCTCTTTAACAACAGTACAAAGCAGCTTTCAGTGATGTTTATCGTTAAAGGACTCACATCGGCAGCACCTTAGACTTTCCGTGTCGCCCTCTGATTGCATCTCCATTTTACCAAATTTCCAGGAAACACCGATCCGGCGCTAAGCACAGGCGGAATCCACAAAGTGTTGGAAGAATGAATAATTAATGAATGAAAAATATCTGTAATATCTCTGTGCTCTGCGGTGACCTCTGAAGTAAAACTTACCGCGATTGCGAGGATGACAACAGCGATTACGGCAATATGTTTACTGACGCACACGCTCCAGCCAGAGGGACCCGGAAACCCACTTCTGAAGGGGGCCTCAGGCCTAAGGCGCACATTTTAACCCTTTTCCCATTCAGAGAAAATGGGAGCCCACCCAGGCACGCCACGTTTCCCAGGACTTGACACCTGCAGCGACGGAACTGCCGGAAACGGAAGGGGAACGTCATGCGTTTCCAGAGACTATGGATCCGCCGCGCGATGCGAAAAGGATCACGACAAAGATTTCGTGGCCGACTCCGGGGTCAGGCTGGCACCGTCGCCCGCGAGTGGTCTCGGGGCTCATGTCAGCGAAGGCGGCGGGGCCGGCGGACACGTCTCCGTCGCCTCCGTCCCGGCCCCGGCCCGCCCACCCGGGCCACGTGCGTTGCGGTCGGGCTGCTGAGACGTTTGTCGTCTGGCCGCCCGCAGACCCGTGGGGTCCCGGACCAGCTGCGGGGCGAGCTCCGTCCCCACGTGGGGCCCCGCCCTGAGCTCTCCACGTCCCTGTCACAGGGGCCCGCAGGACCACGCGCCACTGCCGAGCGCGTCTGGCACCTCTTGGCACCCGTGCCGCCGCCACCACCTGGGAGCACTGAGCCTGTGGCCCTCAGCGCGCAGGACAGCCACACGCTCTGGGCGCGGAGACGGGGCGCTGCGTGTGTCACCGCCGCCGCCTCCTACAGGACAGCACGCCTGTGTCTGAGAGTCGCCACCTGCTGAGCCACGGCTGGCGTGCGGGGGCGTCGCCCTGGCGACCCTGCGCCTCCCGCGCTCCCTTGGCTGCACTAGCTGAGTTCGGGCTACGCCAGGCCACCCGTCACGCCGCCACGTACGTCCTCAAAGGCAGGACGCGTTTCCGAAGGTGCCTTGTTACCTAAAGGAGAGCTTCGGTCACAGCGGGCAGGACGCCACGGGCACCGAGTCCCCGGTTAACTGAAATGGTCCTGACTCTGCAAAGCAAGACAGTCACCGACCCCAGGCGCGCCAAAGGACTGCAAAACCCCGATGCTGAGGTTAGGACAAAAGGGCAGCTTCAAAGACGTCACTAAGGTCAGGGTAAGGAAGCGGCACCTTCAACGGTGCTAACTCGCGCTCAGCAGAAAGGCCGCTCCCGAGCGGTGAGCTCAGCGGGGCCGGGTCCCGTGCGGTGGCCGGCTGGGGCCGGCCCCGGAACGAGGTGTTACCTGTAGTCGCACCAGGGGCACCTGTAGGGCTTCTCTCCCGTGTGGACACGCTTGTGTCGCGTCAGGTGGGACTGGGTCGTGGAGGCGAAGTTGCACTCGTCACACTTGAAAGGCTTTTCCCCTGCAACAGACCGAGACGTGTCGCACGTGAATAATCACAGAAGTCGGAAACGGAGGGCCAGACGGCCACCGAAACGTGAAGAATAGGTCCACGGGCGGCGCGCATTTGGGACATTTAAATGCCCCGGGCGGGCCCTGCACCCGGAGCCACTGACGAGTGACGTCCCGCCGGAGCCTTCACAAAAGTTTCGATGAGGCTGAAGCCACGAGAAGCACGTGACGGGGACGTGCTTTGTGTAGAGGACGGAGCTTACTGAAACCTTAAATACGAAGAACGGAACATTATGCCCAATTGCACGTCGTCTGAAGGGAAGGGTCAGTGGACCAAACTCAGCAGATGGCACCAGGGCTTCCAGGAAGCACCGCGGAGCGTACCTAACCGCCCCGCGGAGTCTACCTCCCGTGCAGACACGACCCATCTCGGCAGGCACCCAGCCCAGCCGCGAGGCGGTCCAAGGGCTCCCGGGGGCCGCGGCCCCCGCCCCGCCCCACGCTCAGGGAAACCGAGTCTTGGCAGTTTCGTGTCCACTGAGCGCACTGGCGGGGGGTGGCCCGAACGGGGCTACTCAATGTGGTTAATGCACACGTGACCCTGAGGCCCGATCTGCATTCTCAGTGCTGAAAGCGTCTGGGGCCCGTGTGGGAGCGTGGGGATGGGCATCTCCTCCTCGAGGGCAATTTCATCAATCCAAACGCAGACCGCGGACTCCAGACGAGAACAGGCCTGGAGGGAGGCTCCGGGAAGTGTAGACACCGATTTCAAACTCCTGGAACAGCGAAGGAATGGGCACCGCTCACGGTGGCGCGCCGCGACCGCCGGGAGGGAAACGCGGGGCGCGCGGCCACACTAGTCGCCTACGATAAGGCCGCCTGCGCACTTCTCGTTTTTCAGCGCCGTCTCCAGAAAACCGAAGATGACGCGCGTGTCGCGTCGCTCACGGCCGCGTCTGCGGGCGGCGTGAGCCGAGACATCCTCGCCGGCTCCGCCCCGGGGAGCCGCGCCGCCCAGGGATGCTGGTGGACGCGACCTCCCCGGGGCCGGTGTGCAGGGGTGGCCGACTGCACGCGGCGCACGTGCCCACGGGAAGGGGAGTGCGGGACAGACCCGTCTGGGGCGAGGCCGCGTCCACGGGTGGGCTGTCGTCCCAGCAGGGGTCACAGCCGTCCCGGCGCGTCCTCCTCACCGCTGTCCCTCTCCTCCGAGCCTCGTTTACAGGCTACGCCCCCCGCGGGCGCGCGGGAGAGAACGCAGAACACGCGGGGCTCGGCCCGCCGCCGTTTGGGGTGTCACTGGGGGTCCCGGAGGCACCGCCAAGGACCTGCTCCAGAAGCCGGCCTGTCACCTCTCGTTCCCAGGGTGTTCGAAGCAGGAAAACGCAGGCTGACACGTCTGGGGTAAAGCCACCCTGCGCCACGCGGCCAGCAGGAAGTCTGCGCTGGCCCTGAGCAGCAGAACGTTTACAATGTGCCCCACGCTCTCCGGGCCTGTTCACGTGGCCGGTCCCGTCATTTCGGCGACCTTTCCCTGGACGCACTCGCAGCTCGTCCGACGACGTGCTACCCGTCGCCGCAGCACAAGCTGACAGCTACCCGGGGCCACGTGGACTCCGATCCCCATCCAGACTTTGCCAGAATTCACTCCCCCCTCGTCAGACCCCGAGGGAGGTCAGGGGGATGACACCACCGAAAAGCAGGGCAACTGTGACGGCTCAGGGAGGAAGCACAAGCCCGGCGCCCGGCAGGACGCCCGGCGCCCCATCCTTCCGAGCACCGCGACGGGACTGCCCGCCCGCACACGGGTCACTGCGACGTGCCCTCCCGCAAAGACCACAGTGGGGCCCACAAACGGTCCCGGCCCATAAGACGCCCCTACAGCTCACGTGAGAGCCAACAGTCCCACACGCCGACTCCACGTGCAGACGCCCCTCAGCGCTCCCGCCAGCAAAACCCCATTCGCTCTATGGAGAGAAGGGTGGACGCCACGGACGGTAAAAATCTGGGAGCTGAGGGGGTTTGACTCTCAGCCACGTTGCCCATAAAACAAACGCCGTCCACGACACCCGACCGAGGGTCACCCGGGCCAGCCTGGACGCCTCTTTGCTCTCAGTTTATGAACTCCGGGCCGAGTCACCGAGATCGCCGCGGACAGCTCGACTGCACTGAACTGACTCACGCTCACGCTCAGGACGCCGACAGGCCCTCTCCGCCTGCGGCGCGACGCGGGGTCTCTGTCCTCTGTGATGTTTTACCGCACGGGGCTGGAGCACGCAGCTCGGTCTCTCCGCGTCCGACGCGGGGCCACTCGGTCGAGGACACACGGACGTCGCCCGCACGCGCATCTAAACGCTCCCTGGTTCCATCACACCCTGCGGAGAGGCCGTGCCCCCGGGCAAAGGGACACGGGTGCAGCAGTGCCTGCGCGGGCACACGCGCTGCTGACTGCTCCGCCAGCGACAGGGCTGTCCAGGCCGCCCACACGAGGCACGACGAAACCGCCGCTGCGATCAGGGCGACGGACACGGCCGCCGCCCGCCCCCAAGTCTCCCTGTGCCCCCTTGCTCCCCGCCCACGCCGTCCCCGAGCACACGCTCACCGCTCCGTCCCCCACAGTCCCTGGCGCTTTCCAGAGGCCGATAAGGAGGAAGGATGCAACAGACGCTCCGTGCGGCCTCCCCTCAGCACCGTCCTGTGACCGGCCCGGGGTGCCCCTGGCATGAACATTCCACTTATTTCTCCTGCCGCGCAGCTACGCGCCGTGTGAACGCACCACGGCCGGCCTGACCC
Source organism: Cynopterus sphinx (assembly GCA_030015415.1). Lineage (NCBI taxonomy): Eukaryota > Metazoa > Chordata > Mammalia > Chiroptera > Pteropodidae > Cynopterus > Cynopterus sphinx. Next base: position 1,345,300 of record CM057384.1, read on the forward strand.
CCGTCCACGGGAGGACGTGGGCGCTGTCCCCACTGGCGGCACCGCCACGGAAGCCCCCACAGACCGCCAGGTGCCCGTCTCCGCTGGAGCCCACGGCCCCTCCGCTCCTGGGGGAGCACCCAGGAGTGGGCCCGCAGGTCACACGCAGCCTCGCGGACATCGTAGGAAGCTGCCAGCGCGTCCTGTGGCACGGTCCGCCCACGGGGTGCTCCCACCCAGCGTTCCCGAGCGCCCCCTTGGCTCCGTGTCCCCTCCGTGGGCCGTGGTCAGGGCTCTGAACCTGCCTCTCTCTACACACGCTGGGGACTGTTCGCGTGCGCATCTGCCACGCGCTTCAATGCGTCAGCGAGGACCTGTGCGAAGCGTCTGACCCTGTTAAACTGATCATTTGTTTTCTTATGATCGTGGGCTTCTCAGAGAGTTCCCCACACACTGTGGACACAGAACTCTACGAGATGCGTGATTCACACGCGCTTAGTCTTCACGTGCGGTCTGTCTTCCAACGCCCTTCCGTGTCTTTTGAAGGGAACTTCTTCTTTTATGAGGTTTTCGACTGATCAACGTGCGGCTTTTCGAGATATAATTTTTCCCTCACGAATCAGACCTTGACGTGGTCTCTGAGAAATCTCTGGTAACCGAAGATCACAGAAGTCCTCCTCCTGCCTTTCCTGCTAGAATTTACAGAATTCATGGTCGTCTGAGTTGCTCGTACCCGCAGTGGAGGGATCGAAGTTCGCCTCTGCAGCACCCGGGGAGCCAGCTGTTCCGCGCGCGGCGCAGGTTAAAAACGCCCACGGCCTTTGCTCCTTCCTTAGGAATCAGCTGACCTCGTGGGTGCGGGTCTGTTCCGTGCTCTGCTTCATGCCATGGTGCATCCGTCCACTTCGAGGCCGAGACCAGACGACTCGGTCGCTGCAGCGTGATACGAAGTCATGAGCCACGCAGCGTGCGTCCTCAAGGCCGTTCCTCTTTCTCAGGCTTGTTTACTCCAGCCTAACGTAAGACGAGGCATTTCAAAATCGCCCCGTCCGTTTCCTTCTTTCTTTCTTTTCAAGCCTGACGGGATCCGACGCGATCCGTTCGAGAGGAAACGAGGAATCAGCGACCCCGAGGCTTCGATCCATGAAGATGGGATGCCGCTCGTCCTCGCCTAACACCCCCCGGCGGGGTCTGAAGGCTGCGCACAGCCTCGTCAGGCCTCTCTCCTCAGTGTCGTGCCCCGGTCAAAGGGAACTGGCAGGGACGTGCGGACCCATGCTGCTCCGCGGGCCTGGCCGTACGCCGACGCCACACCGCCACGCCTGCCGAAGCTACGTTTTCCGACTTCAGGGCGGCGAGCGCAAGCCTCCCGCTTTCAGTAGCGTGGCCCTGAGTGGCCGAAATTAGAGATTGTTCAAACCGAGCGAATTCGCAGATGCGTTCCGACGCGTCCGTATTTCATGCGACCGAGTGCCTGGGAGTGCGCTGGCATCATAACTCACCGCGGACCTGTTTCTCCTGGCGGCCTCCACGGGCATCTGGATCCATTTTTCACGGACGTGACAGGAATCAAGGTGGCAAAAGGGCGACATTACGGATTCACGGTCTGAGTCAGCGGCACGAATTAGAGGTCAGCTGAACGCTTCGAAGCCGGCTCTCTGGGTCTGAAGTTCCAGCCCAAGCACTTTCAACCACGTGAGCGCAGCTCATTTCGTGTAACTCTCACTGCATTCTTGTGTCGCACGAGTTAAACCTAAAAACGACGCTTTCAGTGAATAACGCCACTCGTGTTCTCCGTAATGTCACTGATCTGAAATTCATGCTAAACGAGCAGAGCTTCGCAATAAGCTATAAATCGCTATTTCCTATCTAATTTGACGACACTTTAGCTGAAACCCTGCAACGTCGAGGAATCTCTCGTCACACAGGCCGACAGAGCAGCAGCATCCCGTACCCGGAAACGCTGCGGACGACGCTGCGCTAGAACCCCCGAGAAGAGGGGCACTCGGGCCAGTGCAGGCTCGTCGCAGGAGCAGGGCCTCGTGTCAGTCTACACGGCCTGCAGCTTGTTCACGTCCGGACACACAGTCTGCAACTCAACTCTGCTGCGCGTTCAGCAGCACCTTTTGAACGTGTCAGCTGGTGTCTTGTTTTTAATGCAGAAATAACTTCTTCAGGTGCCTTCCTCAGGAAAGCGCCCTTCAGAAACGCAGAAGCACGTCCCGTCTGCTGGTCTCCGTGCACAGCGAAAAGAAAGGCCCAACTTCTAGGTCATCGCGTCTGAAAGGAAACCTTACAAATCTGAGCCAGGATTCGGTGCGCTGGCGTCCGCTGAGACGACAGGCACCTGTGAACAGGTGTGTCCACCTGAGGAACAGGGTCTGACGGACGACGCAGCGGATCTGTGCACCGGGAACGTCTTCCCACGGCCAGGCGGGTGGACGGCGCTGCGAGACGGTAACTCGGACAAGGCGACTGTCGGGCAGCGGGGCGACCTGCCGGCATCCTGGCGAAAAGAGCAGGCCGAAGCTGACAATGGTGCGCGTGAGTGCAGACGGCGTTGACCTCGCACTTTCCTTGACAAGCACTCGTCCTGACACGCCCCGCCTCTCGGCACCTGTGAGCGGGGGTGGAGGCCGGGGGTGGGGGCTGGAACACGGGAGTGGCTGCGGGCAGAGCGGTGCCCTCCGTGAGGCAGCGGCCGGTCAGGCTGGACACCGCTCTGGGAGACGCACAGGTCACACCCCTCTGGGCGGGCTGGGCCGGGACTCGCCAGCCACACGTGGGGATGTGCTCCTGAGCCCTCGAATCACGGCTCTCTGACAGGCGACAGGTAAATCTCGGGACGACAGCCCGGGCTGCGGCGGGGCGTCACCCGCGCCGTTTGCGCCCCTTCCGACTCCCGCTCCTTTCCCGGCTGGCGGCTGGCTGGGGCCTGCGTGGGCACTCTGTGGCACCGGGGTAAACCGGGCACAGGGGAGACGGCAGCGGAACACAGGCTTCGAAGGCACCATCCAATTCTGGCCTTGAAAGGGGCGGAGCGCGCTGCTCAGGCCTTCTAGAGCCCGCGTGCGAGCCGCGGGCCCAGGCTGAGCTGTCCTAAGCCGCCGGCTACGCGGACAGTCTCAGGACGCGACTTCGGCCTTAAAGAATCGGGTGTGATTTGTGCCACGGCGGCAGATAAATGCCAAGAAGACAGATGCCTCTGTGTGGGAGACAGTGTCCTGTGTGGCACAGAGTTAATAGCAAAGTAATAAGGAGCCTCCGGCCCTGACATAAAATATAAAGTTGTGTCTGCGCGACGCAGGCTCCGCGATCGATCACCTGCGGACGCCGGTGACCGTGGCGGCATCAGCGTCCCCACTGCGGCGGGGAGAGGGTGTGGGGCCCAGGCCGCAGGGACGGCACGGGGAAGGAGGGGTCCCCTGGAGCCGCGGGACACGGCCGCGACGGCGACAGGTGAGCGGTACCGGCCGGGCACCAGCGTTTGGAACAGACGCGCGCACGGACACCCTTCAGCACACGCGCGTCCAGCTCCCCCGAGACAGAGCCGAGGATGGCTCCCCTCCGCGGGCCTCGCTTCCCATCGCTGACACCGAGCCCTGACGCAGGATTAGAAAATGCGATCGCAGGTCGCTCCCACGGCCTTCACTTTCGTGTCCACGGAGCTGAGTCTGTGTTTCCAGCGCACGTTAAGCGTCGCAGATTCCTCTCGCTTCCGCAGTAACTCCCATCGCACAAGCTCCGGACCGAAAAGGAGCGGCCAGCATTGACGCCCCCACACCACAGTGGGCCCCCACACCGCAGCTAGCTCGCTCTGAAACACCGCAGGCCGAGGACCAGAGTGCGCGATGAAACCACGTTTCGCGTAGCTGAATTTCACGCACTTTGCGGGCCAGACGCAGCCTTCCCCATGGTCCCAAGTCCCACATCCAATTCCGAGTTGTGTCGCCGCATGACCTGTCACTGGACCAGGTCACTGCTGAGACAGACAGCGGCTCTGTGACCGCTGGAGGGGACAATGCCACACGAGCACTGTCGCAGGCACGTGGTTTAGAATTATTAAGACAATGGCTCATCGGACCCGCTACAGCGGGCCAGCGGGTGATCAGCTCGAACGCACGGTTAAAGTTCCCCCAACCAAGGCCCCATCCATCGTGCGACATCTCCGGGAATGTGCCCGGCGAACAGCGCGACCCTCCTCCATGCTCTTCACGGCCACCCCCCTCACCCCAGCAGCGCAAGTGACTGGCACGTGACCCCCCGAAACCGCAGCCACGCGGAAACTCACGGAGGGGCTGCGGCCGGGTGAGCCCGGGAGACGGCGGGAGGAGGGCTGGAGAAGGGGGAGCAGCCACGGCGGGGGCGAGGGGGGCGGCAGGTGCCGGGGGCTCGCCCCCAGGCCCCCGGGTCCCCGTGCCGCAGGCCGAGTCTGGCCCGCAGGGCAGAGAGCCGGCTGCGCCTGAGCTCGGGAGGCCGGGCCCTCCCTCCGTCCGCACCCTGTGTTTTCGGGGGACGCCTGATCCACGCAACGTGAAGCGGGCCCACGCTTTTAAAAGGAAAAGCAGACGAATCGACGTTCTGGGTCGCGCGAACGGAATTTCGAGCCGAGTTCACGGGACCCGACAGCCGCCCGCACTGACCTGTGTGCTGCCGCCGGTGCTTGGTCAGCGCGTGCCGCGTGCCGCCCGCGAAGCCGCAGAGGTCACACAGGAACGACTTCTCGCCTGTTGCAACGATAAACAGATGAGGGATGGCGGGGGTCACAGATCATTAAAACATATCCATCAAGGCTTTCAGGGTTACTAATTCCTCCAATCACATGTTTCCATGTAAATATGTCAAATGGGAATGGAATTACCACCGCGGTTTATTGACTGTGATAAAATCTGAAAAGCACCACTGAACATAATTACATACTTGTCAGGCCCATAAAAATTAGCTTTATTATCAACGGAACGGCTCCGTACAACTTCATTCCTGGTGGATGTCTTCCAGATGGGGCTGCTCTACGCACTCGAGCAGTTTTTATGCACATCCTGCTTTTTCACAATTCCCACGCATCTGGCCTTCCCGGGCCGAGCGGCGACGGCCTGGCACCGTTCACGTCCAGGGTACACGACTCCGCGCAAATGGAACGTGTCGCCTCTCCGAACAGCGCAGGGGTGCCCGGTCGGTGGCACCCGCTGCGAGCGGGGTCTCCTTCAGTCGCTCCCGACCTGACAGAACGGTTTCCCCAACGTGCTGAAGACCCCGAGCGCGACCACGTCTGCGCCACCAGGGACCAGCCGCGGGCTCGGTGCCGTCGCGCTCCTCTCACTTCCGTGGCGTGACAAGCGACGTCTAGAAATCGTCCAAAACGCCCCCCCCCATTCGCCTTTAACGACGACGCTGGACTCGAAGCCTCTGCAGGAATCAGCCAGCTCCGGCAGACTCGGCACTTGTTAAGGGAGCATAAATGCTCGTTTCTCGGCGTTTTCACACTCGCGAACGTTCCGCCCCACAGTTTATAAACGCAGTCCGTCTTCCGCGGTCGCAGCACGTTCAGGCAGTAAGCGCCGGCAAGCCGCGCGGCTGTCCCACTGGGCCCGCGACGAAGGGCAGGGAGCATACAGCGCTCGCCTCGGAGAGTTCAGCGAAGTTATAAAGCGCTTTTCCAGAAACAAAATGACTCATTCGGATCGATCTCTATCCACTCATTCCGCTGTTTCACGCAACAAGTCTTCCGCGGGTTTCGTCCGGGTCGGCGGCTTGGTCCTGAAAGGTGCTGGTGGACCACACGCAGATTCGGCCGGAGAGTTCGGGAAACGGCACCCGCCTTTGTGAGGCTGGAAGACGTCCGTGACCGACCAGCCTGCCCCTAGGCTGGGAGTTCTCACCGAGTCACGTTCAGTCGCATCTCACAGCTCCGTGTCCGTGTCCATCGTCACCACTCACAAAGTAGCGCTGAGCTGGCGTGCTTCTCCTGCCTTTACTTCCTGTCTGGGGGCAAGTGGATTCCCTGACGTGCGTACTTCACGACGGAAGAAGGACAGAGCGGATGGGCTGCGAAGGATGGACTTTAATTACAATCACTTGTCGAATTATTCGATCAATCAGAAACGTGACTCCTTCCAGCTGGGTGTCTCATCCACTGAACACCTGCGGGTGCGGACTTTTGAAAAACCCGAGCGACCGCGTCCCTGTCGATTTTAACGCGCACCGCACGGCGAGGCAGAAGCGTGCCCTGCGATTTTTGGCCATCGCCGTTGTGTGGGCGGCGGCCCGTGCGTGCGTGGGGTGGCCACGGGGGGGAGGGGCGTGTCGGGGCTGTGCCCTCCGAGCAGCACGGTCCCCGGGGAACGAAGAGCACTACCTCCTCGGGACCCCGCGGGCCACGAGGCCTCGCTCTCGCCGGGGATCTGAGCGGTGACCTACGCCCTCTGACAAAACAGTCGCGCGCAGAGGGCCCTCAGGAGACGGACATCCCTCACAGGTGCGCATGCGGCGCGCAGACCTGAGCTTGCTGCCTGTCCCGTCGAGGAGACGCTTAGGCGCGAAGGCTAAATTATTGCTCTTCCACGTGACTTGGCTTTAGACACATCAGCGACCTTGGTTTTCTGCCGTGTGGCATTTTATCTAGGACGTGGGCCTGCGCTGGAGCGTGTGTCACAGACACCTTGGGGGCTTGATTTGTTTGTCATTCCAGATTCAATTTCACTCACCTTTTTTTTTTTTTTTCCCAGCAGGTAGCAGGGTTAGGGTCGGAGAGTGGGCAACAGAGTATTTTTCGAAAAAAAATGCAAGAAAAGACGAAAGGCGGTGTTTCTCTCGGTGGGCCCGGGCTCATTTAGCTTGCCGTATTTACATGATCGCAGGGGCGCCACGGAGACTTTCCTCACCAACTCGAATTAGTTTCCAGCGTGCCATGCTGCATTCAAATGCAGAAAGACACGGAAACCAATCCTTTATTTTCTATTAGAAAACAGCCACTGTCCCCTATCTCTCATTATGGTGCAGACTACAAGACCTAACAACAAAAATCCATATTATTGATCCAGCCAAGTCTCCACAATTATTCTTTAGAAGGAAACGCCGACGATAAATTACATCTGCACTGGCTTTTCATCTGCTGTTCGATATAAGTGATCTCTCAGGGCAGGCGGGAGACCTTAAATCGTCAACGCCCTTGTCAAGGAAGCTAAGGAGGCCTGGGCTTCCCACAGACTGCTCCAGGAGAACTTTAACCTATAATTTCTAACAATGATACGGGATTCTTGGCAATCAGAAGAACGTTTGGGAATGCTGATTAAAATTTATTTTTTTCCCGGAAACAGAATCCTTTCTGAGGTGTGAAGAGAAAGGCCACAGGAATGCCAAGCAGCTCGGTCATCCGCCCCGGCGAGAGGAGGACGGCGCTGCACGGTGCCGGGTGACGGGTTTGGGGCCGCTGTCCTGGGATCGTGCAACGCGTCGTACACGGGGCCGGGGCCATGGGGCACGCTCGGGCGCGCGCGTGGACGGGGGTTCTGACCGAGAGCCCTGTGAGCTGCTTCCCTGTTGTCCACCGGCTTAGGTTCCACGCGGCCCTCCCAACGTCCTGACGCAACGTAAGCGAACGTGTCCCTCTGCATGTGCAGGACGAGCCAAAAACCCCGTGGCTGAGCCCAGATGAGTCGCTCTGCGCTCACCATCAACAGCCAACGACAGCACGCCTCAGAGACACAGGGTTGATGAAAGGGTTTCGGAAGGCCCACAGCACCGAGGTTCAGCCGTGCTCGAGAGCGCTACGGCACGGGCGTGTCGGTCACGGTGCGGACCGGGTGCACGCGTCATCCCCAGGGAGGTCACACCTCAACTCACACGCGCGTGCGACAAAGACGGCCTCTCGATGTGGAGGGAGTGTTGCTTAAACGCACGCACGTGCCCCAGCGCACCCCCACACGCGTGTCCCAATGGCACTTTAACACGGCCCCGTCGCTGACACCCGGTGAGGCGATGCCACCCTCAACGCTTCCAACAGGGACCGCTCGTGCCGACCGGAGGCGAGCTCCCCGCGGCCGGCGGGACCCGGGGACGCGGGGCGGGGCGGGCCGCGCACCTGTGTGTGTCCGGTAGTGGTCTTTCATGGCGGAGGCCGTGAGGAAGGCGTAGTGGCAGGTGGGCCAGGTGCAGCGGAACGGCTTCTCCCCCGTGTGCAGCTTCATGTGGTTGTTCAGCGCCCACTTCTCCGTGAAGCTCCTGTCACACAGGTGGCAGCTGAACTTCCTGCGCGGAGGAGAGAGAGCAGGAGGTGAGCGGCGCCCGCACGGCCCCCGGGCCCCGCGTCCCCCCCGAAGCGCGGCGGCCGCCCGGCCGGCCGGCTCTGTCACGTCTGTATAACCAGGCATTGATTTTTCTGTCCAGGCCTGGCACTTCAGCCATTTATTCTCTGCTTTGCGGTGGGGCCCAACGGGTTTGAAAAATTCTGTTACAGTCCAGTCACCCCTGAGGCAAATGTGAGAATAGATTTCACCTGCTCAGGCCTACACCACTTATCCAGGGCACGGGCTGTCAGAGCAAAGGCTAAATGAAAAGCCATCCATACCGAGGCCCGCGACAGGCCTGCTCCCCGCCGGGCAGGGCCACCGGCGGAGGCGCCCGCCCCGCGCTCCCCGGCGCGCACACGTCTGCCCTGGTGAGAGGGACCGTCAGACACAGCCGGACTTTTGAAGAAATAGGTCTCTGCGGGAGAGAGACCGCCGGGGTCTCCTGCCTGGAGAAAACCCGGCAAGCGGCGAGGCCACACGCCCCCTGGACAGGGTGTCGGCCCCGCGGTCCGCAGTTCCCCACTCTTTAACGAATCAAGGTCACGCGAACCCAAACAGAACCTTCAGTCTGTGCTCGGTCGATCCTCTGTCCCGCGTCCCGCGCTTTCGGGCAACCCCGCTAACGTGCACTTTTCGTTTCGACTACAATTTCCGTTACAGCCGTCCCCGTGCCTACCAGGGTCCAGCTAGTTAATTCAGGATAACGAACCAACAAACGGAAATCAAGGCCCAGCGTTCAAGACGAAAACGCCCTGATAGGCTGTGAGCACGACAGCAGCAGGAGAAGCCCACCCGGGCAGCGGGGCCGCCGCGAACCGGCCTGCACGCGAGCGAGCGGATGCAGTTGGAAGTGGGATCAGGGCAGCTGCGCTGCGAGCTACGCCGTCGGCACGGAGACGAGGAAGGACGGCCCGCTCTCCGCGAAGGCTCTGACTCTGCTTTCACCAGCTTCCCTGGTCTCCGAAGGCGGAAAAGAAGCCCAAGCTCCGGATAACGAGCTCTCTCACTCGGGCAAATGCGCGTCAGCAAGTAAATCGTTCGGTCTCATGGAATCAGACTATGGAACCACCTTTCGTGGGAGCCCTCCTCGTCTGCACGTGCAGCTACGCTTTCACAGAAGCACAAACTCCCACACGCTTCAGAAACGCCACGCCAAGTGTTTGAAGGGCGTCGTCGTCATTACAATCGTCAATTAACACGCCACGTGGCGTGTGCGCAGAGACACGACCTCCACGCCCACCGACGGGGCCTGACAGAAATCACTGCATCAGCTGACGGCTGCTTTCCGGGCCGGAGAGTGACAAATAGAACTAAATACTCGGAAACGCACGGTAAGAAAATATCACGTCCGTACATCTCTTTGACGGGTCTTCATGCATTTAACATTTCAAAACCCTGACAGGGATCTTATTTCCAAGATAAATTCCCCTATCTACTTATTTCTTCATGTATTTATTGTGGATCTAACCTTCTCCTCCACGAAATAAATAAGGAGGCTAAGGAGATGCTATCGTTTAACAAATAGTTTCTCCAGACTGTATTACAACTTCATGAATGACAAAATAAATCCCTCATTTTTAAACCCACCGTGATGCACGTTTAACAAAATTACATCCACGGACCCTCAGTGCGTGCACTCTATTATTCACACGTAATAAAAACGTTAAACCACAGCTTAGTGCCTGTCACAGAATGACAAAAGCCAGATAACAAAGGACTGCGGCCACCCCCGGACTTGCAGAGAACCTCACGTACTTCACGGTCGGCTTCATGGAAACAGGGCCGCGCACCGGTACTCTGAAAAGGGCCTAAAATACAACCCACGGACGGAGTCCTCGGAAAGATTAAGCCCCATTCATCAGCGGGGAGCCCCCCGGGTGACACGGTCCTGCGTCTGGGACACCGTAAAACACCTGCCTTCAGGCGGCAAGTGAGGGCGGACGGCACGCACCCGAGGGAGCCGGCCCCCCGGGGCCGTCGCGAGGCCACCCAGCTTCTCCAGGACCCGGGAAGCCACGGCATGAGTGTGGGGCCGGCGGAGCCTCAGGAGGACTCCGACACCCACTGCGCCCCTCCCTGCCCTCGACGCCAGGAAACGGGGAGGAGGAGGCCGGTCTGCAGAAGAGCACAGGCTACGGAGGGAGAAAACCCTCCATGACAACGACCCCGACGCGCCCCCAGGAGTCAGATGCTGTCGCACACTTACAGCAGCAGCGGGGGGGGGGGGGCAGATGAGAGAAGGCGTCCCAGAGGCGGTGCCCACGGAGGCCCGGCGCTGTCGGGGGGCCCTGGGTGACAGGAAGCACGGGGACAGGGCCTGAGCGGGGCGGGCAGGGCCCTAAGCGACCACGTCACTGACCCTGATCTCCTGCCGTCCCTCAACTGCGGGTGGCCGGCTGCCCAGCCTCCCAGGGACATGGTGGAGCCTGCGACCTCCGTCGGGCCGGACACACGTCACGAAGGCTCTCTGTCCCCACGTGGTGGTCGCCCGTGGGGAGCCTCTTGCTTAACTGAATTTACGACACAGAAAAAAGACGTCCGTCGGGCCGCAACCTGCCAGGCGTCTCGTTGTGAGGAGTTTTATAGCGAGGCAGCTGAAGGATGCACGGAGATAAGCAAGTGACACCCCGTGAAGGCTGCGACCTGCACGGGCCGGCAACACGAGCCCGCGGCAGTGCGGTGGCGCCTGGTTCGGGGCCCATAAAAGCGCCTGGTGCACGGTGGCGGCCTATCGATGGCTGGATGGACTACGCTGCGAGCAAGAGCGTGTCCCTCGGTCTCACCAGGCTCCGCGAGAACGCGACATCTGTACGTGAGAGACCCCGGGCTCTCCCCGCTCCTGGCCGGGCCCCCTCTCCCGTCTCAGCCCCAGGGTCTCTCTGACGACGTGGGACTCCTCCAGCCAGGCCGAAGACGACAGCGCTGCGCACCTGCCAGCAGGATCCACGCTCCCAGAGGACACGCCCACGTCTCCATATTCGCGTCAGACCCTTCCTTTGGTGCTCTGAACATTTTAATGAGTTTTACATTTTGAGCATTTATAACTTAACGTTCAAAAAGCGGTTCGAGGGACGACAGCGGAAGCGGTGGGCGTCGCTGCCATCTCCGGCTCACAGGGTGGCAAGCCCCAGCAGCGCTGTGACACGCCTCGTGAAGAGGAGACTCCATCACCTTCCCTTCCCAGGCTTCACGAGACGCTCCTGCTGGACGCGAGGCGACCTCACAGGGTTTCGAAGGGGGAACAAACTCACATGCAGAAGGCGGAGCGACACCCGGCTTCCCAGGAGCGGGAGGCATGAGAGGCCAGTGAAGCGGCGACCTGAACGTCTAGAGGGAAACGCTTTCCCATGAGGACACTGCCCAGGGCGTCAGCGGTCCCCCCAGGAGGCCCAGGGCCTGGCCCCCGGGGACCGGGGTGTCCACCGTCCCAGCTTCGTGGAACAAAGGCCTCTCCGTGCGGGTAAGTGCGACGGCCGTCAGGTAGGGCTGGCCCTTTGCAGCCAGGTGCGTGTGCCTGTGTGAGTGTGTGTGGGACACGCTGCTGAGCGGGCTCCGACTCCTGGCGACCCCCAGAACGAGTGACGGCTCCGCGCCCGGCCTCAGGCCCCCCCGCGCACGTCGGCGGCCTCTTCCGCGCGGTCGGGTCCGTTTCACATCTGGTAGATTCGTGCGGACCCCAGCGTCAGTGAGGGGCCCAGGAGCTCTACCCTCGGCACACTTGCGGCCGGGTCGCCGTGCTGCCACACGTGCCGAGGGGCCTGCGCCTTTGTCCCCGTCAAAGCCAGCGGGGACTTCCTCCCTGGAATCGGCGACGCGACCTGCGCTTCCCGAGCAGGCCCACAGCCCACGCCTCTGGACTCAGGTGTCTGAAGAGGGCACAGGAGACGTCCTCGTTGTTAAGCACCGGCCAGACACAGGAATCCGCCCGGGGCCCTGGCGGGCGACGCGCGGCCAGAGCGAGGACTGGCAGCGGCGGGGCCTGGGAGGCCACTAACAGCGCCACCGCTCGAGAGGCGCGTCTTAGGGACGCCCCGGGAGGGCGGCTGCTGGTTTCTGCTCGCCTGAGGGGCAGACACGCCGCGTCGGAATCTGTGAGCGGCCTCTGGAGCTGCAGCCGCAGCTTCGTCTTTCCACGTGACTCCGGAGGGAGGTGTCCCGACAGCAGGGAGGCGGACACGAACCTTCTCCAAGTGATGCTGGCATAAGCGGGGTCCCGACACGGGAAAATCCTGTCGGATGGGCTGTCCACTCCTCTCATCAGCGACTCAGTAACCGAGCCGCTCCTCTGCCACCCGTGTGTGACGCTCGCTCTGGAGCTTTCTCCTTCATAAGATTTAAAAGACAGCAAAGCGCGCACTGGAACGTTCTCGCGTTCCTCCTAGTGCCTTGAATTCGGGAGGATGTGGCATCTCACGGTGCTGGCAGAGCTTTTTCCGGATGTGAGTGTCCCGCCCCCTCTCTGCCCGGAAGCCCCGTCCGGGCGCTGGACTGAGAAACACGGGCCAGTGTGCGAACACGCACACCGTCCCAGTCAGTAGGCAGCCGCTCTCACACGGCCACCGCCGGGAGTCAGTCAGGAGCCGGCGTCCTCGGGAGGTGGAACACCGTGACGCAGCGAGGGCCACGGGGTCAGCACGAGGCAAACCACCTCAAAACGGTAGCTCACTAAGACAGGGAGCCGCGCCGCCGACGCAGCGTTTTTCCACAAAAGGAGCGATATGCAACACGGACACGCGAAGCCGCGAGCAGAACCGTCCGGGTCGTCTCCCCGGCGGGCACCGCCTGCCTCGGGAAGGGAGGCGCAGGCGTGCTCGTGCGGCAGCCGAGCAGCTCTGGCGCTGTCGGGAAGACGGGATCCGAAGCGAACGCGCTCTAAAGCGGTTCCACGGATTTTGAAAATCGCCCACAATTCAGGAGAATACTTTAACTGAGCAATAAAAGCATTTCCCGTCTTCCCTACGCGACTCCTTGGTTCAGTCCCGTGAAACCAGCAACGCATGCGAATTCGCATCTGCGGGAGGAAAGACACAGCAATGAGCACGATCTGGCGCAGATGAGACTTTCACGAAAGGCAGGAAGCTAAACCTTGTGAAAACAGTAAGCGATCCCGTGGTTACCATCCTTCAGAACCGCGAAGCGGAGGTGCTGGCTGGTTCGGGATTGCTGCTGCAGAACCGAGGGACGTTCCAAACCCTCGTGGACGGCACTGCCGGTCTCCGTGAACAAATGCGGCACGCGCAGCCGTGAAGACGAGGCAGGCCTCGCGGGAGTCCTCGCCGACAGTCCGACGCACAGACGAGCCTGCGCCCGCACCTCCTAATTTACTCCGCTCCTGGCAGCGCAGCTTCTCTGGAGCGGCGGCCTCCCTTTTTGATTATTGTAATTTAATAATTATATAATGCCACAGTGAGGGGCCAAATGAAAATTGAATGCGCTGGAGTCTCTGCCCTGTAGGGATTCCGTGTGAATTTCTGCTGAGCTGCAAATATAACGGAGAAGCAACCCCTTTCTTGAACAAAGAAGCAAATAAAAAGGCATTTAAGACAACCGCCGAAGAGCAAGCGCCATGCTCAATGCACGTAAGCGTCCTATGCTAAAATGCACCCCAAGGATAACGAAGCAAACGAAAAATCCCTAAAAACTCTGCACAGTAAAAAGCGCAGCATCTGTCGCAGCTGCGAGGTGCCCGCACCGATTCTGGCCTGGAAAACACCTAAGTGGAAAACAGACAAGCCTCCTTCAGAATGAAGCCACCTATTCGTGCAGAAAAGGCACTAACTCCACCCTCGACACCCCAACAGCGCTCCCCCGCAATCCTGCTCACCTTATCTCTGTGAGATCTCACGGGTTCTGCACACGTTTAAATAAAACGCGCAGCTTCAAAGCGCACGGAAAATAAATTCCTCACGAACAGCAGAGGAGGAGCACTGACAGCTACGTGACAGCCGGAAGGCACCCGGAGCCCCTGCGTTTCCTTCCGGACGCCTGCGTGCGCACGTGTGCACGAAGCCCGCCCCGGCATCCTGACGCGCTGAGCGAGGTCACCGCCCGAAACCAAACACGCTCCGCGACAACGCTGACGTCCGGGTTGCTCGCCGTGAGCTAGACGCCGAGAAAGGCCCGTTTCCGACTCTGCACGGGAAACCTGTGTGACCTAAATGGAGAGGCCACGAAGGCCTAAGATTAGAAGGTTCCACTTGCTAAATGCAGCTCCGCGCGGCGGCCAGAGATGCACCTGGAAAGCTCCCCAAGGGCCTGACACAGCCCCAGGGGGCCGCGGCAGCCCTGAGCAGGTGATAATCAGCCTAATTAACAGGCGCCATCCTCGCTGACTGGTTGGGGAAGAAACTTAACCTCACTCATGCCGAAGTCCGCCTTCGGAAAACCAAACCCCGTCGCTCCGATCCCAACTGCTGTGAAACGTGGCCTTGGGCCCCTGATTCACGCCAGAGGCTACTGTTTCGGGGGAAACAGTAAACAGGCTACCCGTCCCGGGCTGCTTTATGGACCGAGAACCAAGAGAACAACTCATTCGAAAGAAAAGCATCCGCAGACCCAAGGGCGATGCCCCAAAGACCTGAATTCCTTCTTCAGAACCTCGTTCCCAGGGATTTTCTCTTCCCCGCAGGCCCGTCAGCTCCGGCCTGCCCCAGGCCGACCAGAAAGCCCGGTGGGAAGCCCGCCATCGCTCTGCACGCTGTATCCGCACCCCCGACCCGCCATGGCAGCACCCGACCAGGGCTGGGCTCGGCCGTGGGTGGGGACAGGGCTCCCCACCCGCTGGGCCGCCAGGCCCTCGGTGCCGCCACTCCACTCCGCCGCTGCCCACAAAGGCAGCCACGCCGGCGCCGACACAAACGGGCCCGGCTGCGCTCCTGCAACACCTCGTTCACGGAACAGGCAGCGGGCCTGGTCCGGCTGCGGCCGGCAGGGGCCAGTCCCCGCTTGGAGGACAGTTCACACCCCCGCGCTGTGCCCCACAAAGCAGCGCCACCCACCCGGGGCGGAAGACCACGGGTCGAGCGTAGACAAAGGTCACTGAGCCCCGCCTCAGGGTCCGAGGGGCCGGTTTCGTCCTGAAACCATCCACGTTTCCCACGAGGCTTTCAAACGCCACCGCGAGGTCGGGAGGAAGGAACGACACTGCGTGTGACACCCGCCCCGGTCCCCGGCCGCCCCTTCCTTGCCAAACCGCCCCCTTTCGAGGGTATCGCAGAGCTGGAGGCCTTGGAAAGTGGCGACCGTTTGCACGAACCGTGGAAGTCAGCTCCGGGAGAACACGACGCGCATTGAATTGCCACGACCCTCTGGTCCGGGCTAAATGAAATTTTCCTGCTTCGGGTGAGGCAGGAAAGACTGGACTCACGGACGGACGGTTAACGAGCAGTCAGAACGAAGGACTAAGATCGCTTCTTAGAAACTGCGCAGAGGGTTTCTCTTACCTCGTCGCCCTTCCTGGTATGATCTGAGATAAAATGCAAACCGCATCTGCCACCCACTCACACCTTCATCCCGAACGCCTCGCCGGATGCTCAGCCTTTGGACGCTGACACCACCACCCGACAATGTTTAACCTGTAACTGTCCACCCTCGACAGTGACCGGTCATCATGGGGGACGCGGTGGAACTGTGTGTCCAGCAGTGACCTGCGCCGAGCGCGAACCTGCACACAAACGGAAGATGCTCATGCCCCCCCGAAGGGGTCCAGGAGCCGAGGGGTGCCGCAGCGATGGGGGGCAGCGCCACACGAAGTCACCACGGTACGCTCAGCTCCGAGACGCCGAGCGAAAGCGTCCCGTGGCGAATGCACAGCCAGTGAGTGCACACGGACACATCGAAGAGCTTCGTGTGGACGAGGCGGGCTCGGGTGAGCCTGAAGGGGCGGGGAGGCTGAAACGACGGAGGCAGCAGGCAGGGACACGCTTGGAGGCAGAGGCCGCTAAGGGGTGTCAATGCGGGGACCCCAACAGCAGAACCGGGGTCGGGGAGGGCGCGTGCTGCCCCGAAGGGAGAAATACAGCTGCATCGCTTAAACGCGGCCTGAGAACCAGAGGGCAGAAGCCTGGCTTTGATGTGAAAACGGTCACCCCCCTCTGCCCTCTTCTCCCTCCCTGCACCCCGCAGGGGCTGCCTGCCACCATGATCTGATCACAGCTTTCTAAGGAGCCCGATGTGCGTCTGTCCTTCACGAGCCTCCACACCAAACGGATGCAGGACACGCGCGTACAAGCCACGAGCACGCGTGCGTCCAGAAGAAAGCCTCCCACGACAATGTCCACACCCGAGACCTACGACTCCGTCGTTCCTGTTTGGCCAACACACGCTCTCCCCAGCGGCTCTGCTGTGACCTGTGTCCGGCTGTGCTCGTCGGCCTGCGCTTCCACTCGTCGGGTGCAATGGGGTTGGAACGAAACATCTCCCAAATGTGTCCCCAAAATAAAGCCGTGCAATTCCAGTTTCCACTGAATTCCACTGAGTCCAGACAGGGGGCCCAGGGGTACCGAAAGCCCAACCCTCGAGAACGGACGCTCCCAAGGCACCGCCCTCCGGTACAGGGGGGACGGGGATCCGCAGAAAACGGTCAGCTGAGTCGGCGGGCACCGACCACCCCCGGCGGCCAGGAGAAATCCCACCTCCGTCGGACTGCGAACCCCGTCCTTCTGACCGTAGGTCCACACGCAGTCCGAACGCCAGTTAACTCCCGCGGAACAGAGACCCGATTTCCAGGAGACAGAGGCTTGGGTACCTCCACCCTTCCATCGTCCAAGCCAGGAAAGCGGACGACAGAAAGGAGCACGAACTAGATCACGGCGCCAGGCACAGCTGTGCAATCCCGAACAGGATCGGGGGTGGGAAGGCGGGACAACGGCAGCCGCGGAAGAACGGGCCAGGCCCGCGGCACACGGCACCCTGAAACAAGCCGCTCCCGTGCTCCGTGACGGGATCGGGGCGTCTCAGCGAAACCCGAGAGACGAGCACAGGAAACCGCAACGACAGACGGTGAAGAAAGACGACTTCTGCACGGAACCAGCAACACCGGCGAAGCACCCACTGGGGTCCGTGTGACGACATCCTCAGGAACCTGCCCGAGACCGAAGGCCGAGGACAGGCGTTAAAGGTCACCTTCCTCGCGTCTACGGACCGCCTCACGCAGTGTCCGGAGAGATCTGTGCGCCCCCAGGCGCCACTGACGTTTCTCACGGGAAGCTGCGACCAGGCACTGGTGGCGTCTACTCTTCTTCAGAGATGAAGTGCACGGGAGGGCTCAGGAACAGCCGCGGAGCCACTCGCAGGGGACGCAGGGGGGACGGACCTCGCAGAGAGGCCCAGGTAGAGAGAGGGTCACTACCCCAGAGGGACAGTTCCCCCTGGGGCGCCACCGTCTAACGCTCCCAGAGACCGAGTCCTCCGAAGGATGCCTTTACCCGAGCCGACACCGATCAGACAGGGACGGACACGGTGGGCGCCACCACGTCGGCCGGGGAGGACTGCGGGGCAACTGCAGATGGGTCACTTCTCAGGGCGTGTGTTCTCGGTTCGCCGATGAGGAAACGCGGGCAACGGGACAGCTCGCGAAACCGACTGACCGTGTCTGAGAGGTGAGTGTCACGCGCGCACCTGGTAGGGATTTCAGGAAGCGTCACCAAGTGCGCTCTGCACTCGGGCCCTCAGACGGCCACGAGCTCGCGGTCCCACGATTCGGCCTCAGGGCAGCCGTCAAAGCAGCGTTAGGCTTGTCTTCGTCCTGCGCGCTGCACCCACCACACTGTGTTTGGGCCGGAACCGGGCGGGGAGAAGAGCCGGTCGGACCTCCGGGCGGCCGCGCTGTCAGTCAGTCTCCTGCAGACAGAGGAGCCCCACTCGCCCCGCAGACGGGCTGTCAGGCTTCAGGGCCGGGCCCGGGCCGGCCCGTGTGATCAGACCCAGCCCGGGCGGGGCTGCCAGGCGCCGTCCAGCCGGGTGCGTGGCAGGCAGACGGGACTGCGCTTCATCCGACAGTCGGCGTGTGAACCTGCCCGTGTGCAACCCCACGTGCCGGGCTCGCGCCTGGCCACGGTGGCAGTCCGCTTACTGTCGTCGTCTGCGGGGGCCGCGGCACCGCTCAGTGGGGCGTGTGGGGACGACAGGCCCAGACAGGGCCGCGCCGGCGTCAGTCACTCGGCCCGGGACGGGCAGGAGGCAAACAGGAGTTTCCCCGACGTGCGCTTTCAGCTGCAGGGCCAGGCAGCACGTCGGCCGGCAACGGCCTCGCTGGCCCAGTCAGTTCACATCTCCAGGAGATGGGGGGTCCGTCACGTCCCGACACTCTCCAGGAACGAGAAACCTCCTCTCCTCGGGGAGAAACTGAAGTTTTGTATGGGGCCTTTCAAGGCCGGCGTGTTAGGACATGAGGTCAGCGTTTCCGCGGCTTGCTCAGCGGGGACGGGGACCGGAGCGCCACACGGAGGTCTCTGCCCTGGAACGCGTCTCAGCCGTGGTGTCTTCTAGGTTTCCCTTCGCCGGATAAGCTGTAACTAGGGACCGTCTTTAAAATCTCCGTGAGGCTGCTGGGATGGCCTAAACGCGCACCCAGCTCCTCCGTTTGGTCTTCACCACGTGAATGGCTTCTCCGCTAACTGCGCGCAGCGACGGGAAGCGGTCCTGGGGCTCTGAGACGGCGGGGAAACCGTGGCGCGGGCCGTGCTGCTTTAGGACCGGAGGTAAACAGCGGCTTTGTTTTTAAGCTGATGGCTTTATTTCTAAAATTGAACACGAAGCGTGATCACGCACAACACTCACGCGTAACGGGTGCGCGATTCTGAACGCATATCTCTGCGTCACCCCATCAATGACGTGACACACCAAAGCCTTCCCGCAGGCGCAGGAGTCACAGCGGTGAGCGGGACGCAGTGCTGTCTGCCGCCATTCTCTGCCCCTCCCCACCACGACAACACAGCAGAATTTACGGGATCAACGCACCAGTGAAGGTGACGGGTCTGAAGACGGGGCTTAAAATTCACTCGGGCAGCCGGAGGGACGGCGGGCACAAAACACCCGCGAGCGAGCCGTGTCTGCGCCGAGGCCGGGAACCTGCTGACACGCGGGATTCGGCACGTTGGTCCGCGGAGCAGCAGCGGGAATAGTGGGGGTGGGGGTGGGGGTGCGGGTGGGGATGGGGGTGGGGGTGGGGGTGGCGGTGGCACCACCTAGGTTCTGCGGTTTCCTGAAACCTCGGTGACACGTTGTCCCGGGTGAAACTTAAAGGATTACGTACTTCTCAACAACACACAAGCAGGAGGTTTTCATACCAATCCAAACACGCGAACCGGCCGGCTGAACAAGACAGATGAATTCCCTTTTAAAAATGAAACCTCAGGCAGCGGTCATTTTTGAGGCAGAACCGCATATCTTAACTCTGTTGTTAGGGAACCATTTGTTCCTTAATTGCTTCCCTCAGTTTCACACTGTTTGGGAGCTGCGGCAAGGGAAAAAGTCAAGTACGTCCACGACTATTAATATTAATTAAACAAACGTCTCCCGAACATCCACCGTGGGCCGGATCCTATCTCGTGTTCTGGAAACACAAGATAAATAGGGCACGGGCCTCCGTCCTCGAGGTATGTAAAATCTGATAAGGGGCAGGGACACGCAAACACATAAATTATATTGCAAAGTAGTGATTTATCTTTTTACAGATAAATATATTCTTTAGACTCAGCTGGTAATCTTTTCCAACGCTAAGCAGGACGGTGATCCGCTCTCTGGCCCACGCTCTTCTCGTAAAAAGAGTTTCTTCCCCCGTTAGCATCTTTCTGCCTTGTACAGAGCCTCGTTTCAGATTCATGACTCCGTGAAGCCCAGCCCTAAACCCTCCACACGTATGGAAACCTGCCTGTAACAAAGCAAGCAGAGGGATTCATCACCGCCAAGCCGGCCGGCAGCGCAGGAAACGCTGCAGGGGCCTCCGTGAGGGGAGGAAACATGCATCAGAAACAGGAATGCACAACAGTGATAGTCGACGGCCTTGCCACTCTGCACGAGCCCGACCCCGTCCGCTCCCGGAAGCTGAGCAGGGTCAGGCCTGGCTCGTAACTGAACGAGACACCACCTGGGAGGACCAGGTGCTGTCGGCGTAAAAAGTAAAAATAAATAAAAAATAAGGGATTGTAAACTGACAACGTCCTTGCGATCTGTGAGGTCAGCTAAGGGTTGCATCGCCTAAAAAATAAAAATAATAATAAAAAGAATCGTAATAACTACATTCCCGTCACAGCGAGCGCCTCAGATGGAAGAGAGTGAAGTGTTTCCACCAGAAGACAGGAGTGGCTGAAGGGCTGAGAAAACAGGACCCTGACACGTGCTGCCTGCGAGAGACTCACTTCAGACTAAAAGGGAGGGGAGGGGAAAAGATCCTGCCTTGATGGACCTGAACGAAATGGGTCAGGGAGGGAAAGACGAACATCGCCTGATTCACGGACACGTGGAATCCGAAGAACAAAGTCAGCGGCAGCGGCAACGAAGGGGAAATGAACCCGGGATGCCTTAAGGGCTCCTAGACGGGAGGGGGGAGGGGTGGCCATAAAAGGCAAAGGGACTGAGAGGTGCGAACGGGCAGTTGCAGAGCAGACTGGAGGGGGAGGAGACCCAGCGGGGTGACCGCTCGGCGAGTGACGTGGCTCCCTGGTCCCAGGCTGCACAGCAGCGACCGGTCTGTTATCGAATGCCCACGTAACTGAAACAAAAACTCATTAAATCGTACAATGTAAATATGAGCGACTAGTCGTCTATGATCTTCCAACGAAGCGGAAGAAAGAAAACAACGTGAGCCGCACACGCTCGTGTAAACTCTCCTGTGCCCCCTTACGCACTACAACAGGTGAGTGAGCCTCAGTAAGACGCTGCATTTGGCACCGCACGTCCAGACTACCACCTTCTGGACGCGGCACAAGCACAGCAGTTGTTACAGCCGCCCGTCACCACAAAAGGGCCCTGTGCTCTTCCCATCCGGGTGGCCACGCGTCCGAGTTTCAGACTCGTGCACATAAATCCAACATTTCGCTCCCAACGCCGTATCGCCTAACGCGGAAGGCTTTCGTCCTTTTCATTTGTTTCCCGGCACGACACTGACGAACCGCCACGGACACGGGTTTTGGACTGGCGAAGGGTGAAGCTCTGTGCCACGGTAAACCCCCGGAAGCCGGAAGCGCAACACCGTCCCAGTAATTTCAGCTATAACTTTCAACATTCCTGCCCAGACAAACCAGATGAAATATGCCGCTTCGGGTCAGCGCTGATGGATCCCTCCGAAATATCAGCATTATTGCTTTTATTTTATTATGGACCACACTTCATAACCGTGCGCGGCGCCGCACAATAAAACGCGGCCGCACAGCCGGAGCACTTATTAAACAGGTCAGAAGTTACTGTGACAAATCACGCGTTCCACTCAGAGCCCGTTAATAACGCATCTAGTTGCTGCTGGGATGAGGAAATTTTTTACAGACAAGAAATGAGGGCAACAAGGGAGAAACGCCCAACAATCCGAAATCCTCGACACGCTCCGCTTTCCTCTCCGGACCTCCTCGCGGGGTGCACCTTACCCGGCACACCGTCAACTGCAAGCACGTGCCCAACAACTCTGCAGTCACTAATCTGAAAACTGGGACCAGTAAGGAAGACTGGAAAGTGGCCCAACGGGAGTGAAGAGAAGCTGTGCACCGGTGTCTGCGAGCTCCCGGGGAAGGTGGCCATCCGCGGGCCCCGCGGGTGTGAAGGCTCGGATCTGTCACACGGTCATGCCTCTTTTCTCCAAGACCGTGCCAGCTGGCGTGGAGCACATTTCAGAAGGAACTGCCCGATCTGAACTGCACCGACATGTCAACCGACGACCGTGTCTGCAGCAGAGGATGTGGCCACCTCCTGCTACACAAGGCAGCAGCTTCCATAAAGAAAACCAGCTGCACGCGGAGCTGACCTCGGCCGCAACAGCAACGGGAAACAATAGTGAGAGGAGATTTAAAAGGGAAGATAAAGCTGATGATAGGCAAGATTCCCTGGGAAACTGCTCTTGTGAGTGAACAATGGAATTCTTGAGGAACTCTTCAGTCAGGAAAGCACGGAAGGACAGCGGGGTGGAAAAAGCGAACCGCTTTCACTGTTTCTATTGCCCGGGCTGACGGAGAAAGGAAGAAGGGAAGCGGGGAGGAAAACCCCACCCTCAGCACCACAGTTCCAAGGGGACGCAGACAGATGTGACGACGACATGAACCAAGAGAAAATAAAACCAGGCAGCCAAAGTACAGAGACCTGGACTCAAGAACTCAGCACTTCACTCGTTTTCGCGAAACCTCAGCCCCTTCTCAAACTCGTGATCCGTATGCGGTCCAAAATTCGACGCCTACTCTTAGGCAAATTCACATCCTTAGTACTTAGGTAAGGATTTCTTCAGTGTTCTACTTATTTTCAAACTAATGACCGGCGACGGCCTGATCTGTTCCAGTTCGTTGTCCATTTCCCAACACGGGAATAGAGATCACTAAAAATAAAGGGGCGAAAACTCACGGGATGAGCCAGAGTTCGCCTGGACCCCGCTCACCGTGCGGTCCCTACTGGCCAGTCCATAAGCTGACAATGCAAAATACCGATTTTTTTTAAACTTTGGCCTATCAGAAAGTCAAGCATCTAGAAAACACTTGTGAAAATCACGAAGAAGCCTGCACTCAGCCTCCAGAATCACGAGCCACAGTCCAGAGCTGTGACTGTGCCCTGGGCATCAGCAGAAGGAAACCGCCGGTGCGCAGACCACACCGGTCAGGGGTGTCCCGGCCGCCTGAGACGCGTCGGATCCGAGCATCTGATGCGCCCGTGAACAGTCGCTGCGACTGGTGTCTAAGAAACGCTGTAATTGGTTTAAGTCAGTCTGGCCCATCTGTCTCTCATGCTCTTATTACAAGGCAGTAAGCAGAGAACTATTAGGGCTGCGGTATAGGCTGCAAGATCTTTACCCGTTCTTAAATCATTTAAAAATAATGAGAGCCTTAGCCTTTATCTAATTAACGAGTGCCTTCTTTGAATTAGAAAAACTGTATCATTTAGCCCACGGTTGTTTAGTAAATTGGCTTGGTGGCACGCACGCTAATGCAGGGGAGCAGCTCCAGTGTCTTGTTCCTGGCTTCTTATTACGTGAATTATAATTCAATGATCACCTTAGATCACGGGCTATTCATAAATCAGAAGCCTGACACCAGATGAAAAATTGTATTAATATATGAAACTTATTATATAGTACAAACTGCTCTCTTGATAAATTACATTGTTCAGACTTGACAATGATTGCATTTAAAACATTATTCCTGTTTGCTGTTTTACAGACTGAAACCTCTTCATGAAAAATTTACAACGCTCCTCTGTGTTTTGGAGTCAGAGGGCAATGGCAGCACACGGCAGACAGAAACCATACTTTAGCCTCGCTGGCAGCTGCGGAGGACAGAAAACACTTCGGAGGGTGGGGGGGCCCCGGGCGGCACTCCCGGGGTCTCTGCTCCTGCCTTTATGAAGATACTAATTGTCCCCACCAGCAGAAGCACAGTAAATAATGAAATTTTAATTTCGGCTTACTAGATTGCTTTCTTCTGCTATATAGGTGTTTCGAAGAAATTTACAGTCATAAATGTTGCACAGAAATTTATGGCGAGAGAGGAAAAAAATAAAGGGGCAAACCCACGAAGTTTAATTTGAATTGAGGCCGGCCGGGCTCCTCAGACGATGCGTTATGACAAATGCTTTTCGCCAAGGCTGACTGGGTAGCTCAGGCTGCAGCTTATATTATTTACATTAATTACATGAAGGCGGCTCTGTTAATGGTACACTCTGGTGTGGGCCGCAGCATGATATGCTAATGATCTAAGAAGAATCTGCATCTCCAATATTTACGATCATTTGTAACGCGAAACAGGGCTGCTTTTCTTCCTTTCTCCTCGCTGGAATGAAAAGTCAGTGCGGAACAACTGTATTCAGGGAAGAGAAGAAAAAGTTCTAATCGCCAAGACACTTAAGTGTTATAAACAAAAGGGGAGACTGATCGTTAGGGCGTTGTCATCGCCCCTGACAAAGTGATAACGTGGCAGCTCGGTGTGAGGTGCGTCTGCAGCTGAAACGAATGGGGGAAGCAAGAACGTAGAGTGCAACTTCCATCACCAAATTGTCGCCTGCGATTATGTATCCCACCCTCCCGCCAGCCCAGAGCCACCCTCCGGAGAAGGAAGAGCTCCGAACCAGTGCAGCTGACGTGCACTAAGCTGCATTCCTCATGCGAAAGGCCAGCGCGCCAGACGACATCTGATGTTTTCACAGAGCCGATCACAACTTTCGAGACACTTCTGGAAGGATCATGTAATCTCCAAAGATTGTATTTAAATATGACTGCAAACACATAATCATAGCTGCAGAAACATAATTTCTAAGTATTAGATATCAGCGTAGCTGATTCACGTTGTTACCCTTATAAATTATGCTTAAACTTATAAAATATTAAAAGTAATTTCTCCGCTACGGCTTTTTTAAGTACGAAAACTAAAAGGATTGTTCAAAAAATTAAGTATGACAGACGCGGAAGCCGAAAGCTTTTGTGATTACTGATGTTTAAATTATGCTGCCTCTATTTTCCAAACTGCTTGACCGTTTAGACACATGCCTGGTCCTGTTATTAGGAGTCGGGTTCGGAATTTCCTTCCCAATAAGCAGCAACACAGCTCAGACATTTTGGGCCTGATAAAGGTTTACGTCACGTCTTCAAATTAATCGTGTCCTGTTGGAATAAAAGTTCGTACACAAATGCTTCCTAACTTACAGAGCAAAGCTGTTAGGGAAAACGTGCAGACGGTGCTTTGCAGGTGTTTTACGCTAAAGCTGGGGTCCAAATGCTTCTGTCCCGACCGGTGCACCTAACAAACCACCAACAGCCAGGCGTCTAAGTCCCATTTAAATACGCTCAGAGCTGGAGTTTCAAACACGGGACACATTTTTAAAACACAGACCACTGTGTTTTCTAAAGGGCAGAAACCAGAAACAATACTGAGGGGGAATCTGAGGAGGAAGATGTCTCTAATCCATAAACTGCTCATACAAGGTTCAGACAGTCTGCGTTCAGCACCAGCAACAAATCAGCGCAGTGTCACCTCTGGAGAGCGGCGGGGGGCGGGTGTGATCAGAGAGAAGCACACAAAGGACCCCGAGGTGACGGAGCACGCCGAGTCTCACGCTGCACGAGAGTCACAGGGTGGTGATGGCATGAGGCATCTCGATACGTGAGAAACACAGGACACAGAAGGAACTTACTGTACGTGAAACGTAAAGCTAAGGCGCCGACGACACACACACACGCACACACACACACGCACACACACACGCGCGCACGTAGTGCGTACGCGCACGTTGTCACAGAAAGAATGAGGCAAACTGCGGAAGCCAACGACATCCGAATAAACGTTTCTAACAGAGATTATTTTTCAAAATCGCCACGGGAAAACTAACAGATTGCTACGTCATCACAGCTCAAGCTCAGAGACGGCACGCGGCCGCATCAGCTACTACTTCAGTGCGGATTTCAAAACCGTGGACGTGAAAAAGCATGTTTCTTATAAAATTATCAACACTCGTTGCGGCGAAAATTCAAATTTCATGGAGACCTCGTAAATCTCCGTATCGGTAGCTCATCACGTGCTGACTAGCAGAGACGTTTCTCAGAGGAAACACCGTCGTCGGAGACCTTTACTGCCGCCTGATCTCAAAAATGACCTAACCCGACCCTGACTCTCTGGCCCTCCTTGGCTGGGAGGCAGGGCCCGCTGTGCCCCTTCCCAGCAGGGGGGCGGGCCCCGTAAAGGGGCCGGGCGAGCCCACGCACGCACCCACTCACCCACCACTCACACCGTCACGCATGTGAGCCAACAGGAAGGGTCCGGAATTAAGTCATGAGTAATTCCGCCACGAAGCCACTAACCTTGCCCGGCGGCTGCCGCTCAGTACCCGAACCCCGTGCCCAGGACCCATCCAGGCCCTGCGGGCCGTCCCAGCCAGGCCCAGCGCCGACCTCTGACCGCTCCGGCCACGGTCACCTGCTCACTGCTCATGAAACCCGGAGTGTGCGTCCTCGGTTTCTAGATGGATCAGTGGGTGGCAGGGTGGATGCTGGAGGGATGAACGAGGGTCTTAGCGTCAACAGAGACAGGCGAACCAGCGACGACGACACGCTGGGGCAGGAAAAGGACGAGAGCGTGCGTGGCTCTGAGGCCGGGGGCAACGAGAAGCACGCGACTCCGACGTGAAGGGGCCCGGGCTACGCTACGTGGGATGCTAACTTCTGAGGGGCGCCAGGTCCCTCAAAACTTAAGAAACAAACCGTTCGGTTACAACTAAAACTCTGTACAACAGAGTCTAATCACGCCAAGAAGACAACTACGGCCCACGTCTCCAGAGGAACCTGGTCCCCTGGACAAATCAGGTCAGAGATGCAGGATGGGTTTTGGGGACAAAATACAGGAATCGCAGGGAACTACGGGCCTGAAAACAGTCTCCCCCGCGCACCGGGGGTGGGTGAAGAGCCCCACCTGCCAAGCGGAAGACGGAGCGCTCTGCGGCTCGCTCTGTAGAACACGAAGGCCACACCAGGCTGCTCAGAGTCGGGATCTGGGAACTGTCGCAAAGCCCACGGCTAGCGAAGAAGCGCTTCCACCACAGCTGACGGTCTGAGCACGACAGAAGCCCCTTCGGCCTCGCGGACCAAACTCCGGCACGTGTTTAACAGATGCTTCTCCTCAGGACACGGCGGGCCTCCTCAGCGAGAGCCATGCCAGCCACGCCACCCACCCCGGAACCAGCCACACCTGCCCCGCTCCCAAGGCACAGCTGGGGTCTCAGTGTGATGTTAATGAATTAGGCGAATCCATTCAACTCCAAGTTGACCATCAAAGGCTTCTACGAAAAACAGAAATCTCACACGAAACGCAAGATGAGAGATTTACGAACGCGTTCCAGACGGGACGCGCTCCCATCCTCACGTAAACTGACCACCATGTCACGAGGCCTCAAAACACCTCTCTGCGACCGATTTGTGATGAGGCCCTGTTGTCACTTGGCGCTTTGCACCCCTTCTTCAGGGTGGCTGCTTGGCTGCTACCCCACACTCTGTAATCTAGAGAAGAACAAAGCCAAGTCCTCTCCCTTCTTTGTCCTTCCCTGTTTGGATGAGGACGCGACAGAGATTTCACACCATGAGAAAGCAAAAGAGCCGAAATGACGTTTTAAGTTCACCACTTACGTCTGAGACTCTGTGTTAGGCGGGCGCACTAAACCAGAGTTCATTCAGGAGACGGCGAATACGCGAACGTACGTGGATTTCCAAATGCGCTCCGTACTAATGACCGCAGAGTGCGCACCAGATCTGACTCCCGGCTGCTAAAGCCATCGCAGTCCGATGCGCCGAGTCGCCAGCATAGAAAAATAGCCATAGACGGGAAATTCCAGACGTGCCCCGAGACAGAAATGAACCCCGGCACCAACTGTGCGACCGGAGGGAAGCGCACAGGCGTGTGGGTGAGCACGGAGCTCTCTCAGGCGCAGAAGTGCCGTTTCGGCCGTTCTCCGGCCCGGCGGGCACCTGCGCTACCGCCTGTGCGGCCCGCACACCGCGGCGGGGCGGCCCTGAGAGCACGCGCCCGGGGCGGTCCCGTCAGCCTCCGGACTAAAGTGGGGACAGTCCCTTCCTGACACACTGCCCAGAACGTGGTTCACACGCCCCCACGTTCCCGACGCCCTGGACCCACCGACCGTTCGAGCAAAATTCCCGAATCGCTGCCGAGAGAGCACGACGTCTGGTTCCCTCTCGCCGATTGTGTCCTACATAATCCACTGTGGCCTCCGGCGATTTCTCTCCGAATGTCTACGATGAGAACTCATTCATCTAAATCTGCCGGCCAGTGGAATAAAATAAATCAAGAATTTCCCAAACACAACAATATTTGTGTTCGGGAGATAATTGATGGCCGCGGCTGCACTAATTAAAACCCATCTGAGTTCCATTAATCTTGGTCACCAGGACCCAGTGCCACGCAGCACACCTTGCGCACAGCTTCGCGCCCTTGCGTCAGGTCGCGCTCGGGTGAGGCTTCCTCCCGAAGTGACAGCGTGATGTGGAACGCTGACCGTGCACAGGAAGCGCTCAACTGCGGAGCCGCCGCGCGCACCTCCACCTGTCAGACGCCCGATCACGAGAAGAACTAAAACGGCGACATCAGGTGACGCTTTGACACGAAATCTACTCTGTGTGAGCAGAAAGGCGTGTGCCAACGCCGTGGCTGAAACCATCATCTACAGGACGGCCCGACGGCGCGATGACGACTCCAGGGCCTCACGGGGACACTTGGATGAGGTGCCAGGACCTCGCGGGGAGGTCTGAGGAGAGACGGCGCCGGAACAACCGTTCCTACTGAGATCTCGCTGCCGAAAACTGGGTTTGTAACGATCCTTCTAATCCTCTACTTAGCGTGAGATTCTCTTCAAAACGGATCTCACAGAAAGGGTCACAGTTTTCGGGCAAAGCGCAGAACGTCACAGGTGACGGCTCAGCGACCCTTCCCACGGTCCCGCTCACTGGCCTCACCCACCCCCGGAGCACGGCGACCGCTGACAGGGCCCCCCCCGCTTCCAGACCCTCTCTAACGCGGGCACCGAAGACGCAGCGATGCCCGAAGCCCACCGGGTCCCTGCGGTCACCGCGGGTTCCTTAACGAGTGGAGGAAAGGATGACGGAATAAGTGCACCCTGCCACGTGGCGCTAGTGCTACGGGGAGACCTCAGGCGGGGCGGAGAGACGGCCGGCGCCGCGCCGCTTCGCCGCCAGGGCTCAGGGCGGCCTTGCTGACACGCAGCCCAGGGCAGAGCCCTCTCGGAGCCGAGGCTGTCAGCCTCGTCCGGACAGAACCAGTTTGGAAGTTCGAGCGACGAAGCACGAGGCTCAGCACATCGACACGGTGAGCGAAGCCACACACACATCAGCCCCGGCGTCGGGCTCGCCTTCCCCGGGGCGGGGTCCAGGCATGGGACGCTCACGGGCGAGGCGGGAGCAGGAGAAAGTGGGAGCCTGGCCAGGAAACAGACGCGTGGAACGAACGGCGTCTTGGACATCAAGAGCTGAGCGACGGAGCTCAGAAGCAGCGGGTCTAAGGAGCGGGGGGAAAGCAAGGAGGGAAAGGGGGGACAGCAAAACCTAATCTTCAAAGGTGAGACGGAGGTTTTTAATAAAAATATTAGTAAGTTTTCACTAAAACATTTAAAAGCAGAAATAAGACACGTCTGCACCGTTAGTAGCTGCGGCAAAACCGCGACACATTTGCGGCCTCCGCTTAAAAAACGTCTCACTGGAAAGTCCCTTAACCGCCGCCGACACGAAGGCGGTCGGAGCCGCGAGGTCCCGTCCCGCCTAGCACCCGTGCTGCAGCTGCAGGTGTGCGGTCCCGAGCGTGGCTACTTTGCACTGCATTTTCAATGTCAGGCTCGACGCCTACAAGCCGTCCTCCTGTGAGGGACGAAGCCCCCTCGCTCGTCAGTAAGATGCACCCTGAAGAGTCAGGCTAAGACCTGTCTTAACCGCCAGCCCACCTCGCCGGCACGGGACAGAGACCCGCCTCGAGACCGGCCAGCGCCGGCAACCGGCTGCGGAGACGCAGGGTCGCGCCTGCTCCTCTGGGGACAGCAGTGGGCCCTGCCCTGGGAAAACACGCCAGGACGTCAGGGCGCCTCCAAGGCCCAGAGCTCAGGACGGCCGGCGGGGAGACCGCCGGCTGAGCAGGGGTGCACTGACGACGCAGGAGGGGGCACCCCGGCTGTCTGCCGTCCTCGCCGCTGCGGCGCGGGAGCCCCGACGCACGCAGCAGGACCACTGGCACGGGTCCCCCCGCCGGCGGGGCGACTCAGCTTGTCCACGACAAGGACGGAAACAGGTCAGTCTGCATTCCCACCCGAGGCCTTCCACCGGGTGCAGTCTGGGGGGGCCAGCACCCCCGGCGGCTTGGGAGGGCGAACAGAGAAGTCACGAGCCCGATAAACGACCCCCGTGGATGTCTTTCCCACGACCACGGCGTCATGACCTAAGAGACGGACACTGCAAACACACGACACATTTCACCAGCAACGTCCGTCTGTGCTGGGCTACTTCCCGGTTTTCCAGCTTCTACAACTGACGCGGAGGACGCAATGTCCCCCGAAACCACTGATTCAGCAGCAGAATGTGAGCGACCGCGACTGAAATCAAGCTCGTCGCTTCTGCTGTCAAGAAAGGCTCTTGCACGCGCACCCGCACCCGCACGCGCACCGCCTGGACAAAGCCTCGTGTGCGCTCACTGATTCCACGTGATGCCAGCGAGAGAGGCTCCGAAGTTCCCATGAGCGACGCCGACCAGCACAGTCACCGCTGTGACTGTGGGCTGCCAGGCAGGGGCGAGGGCGCCCCAGTCCACGTAAACCAGGGGAGCAGCTGACGTGCAAACCCACCTACAAGCGATGGCCACACGGCACTGCCCTACAGGAACGGGCCCTGCGGTCCCTGCCTGGTCTGTGGCCATCACCTCCCTCCAGACTCCGGCCTTTCGCGTGATGCCCGAGGTCGGCAACCTCAGGCACGCGCCTTTTCTCTCCTGAAAACCAGGTTTTCGGCAACTTCTCCTGGACCCTTCTAGGACTGTATGGCTTCCATGCCCCTCAGAGAACTGAGAAACCCCCTAAAGAAGGGTCAGCTGCAAGCGCCCTCTGTCGCCTTTGCTTCAAGCACGAGGACGGCTCCTCCGTACCTGAGGAGGGGGCCACCGGGAGGGAGCGCCCACAAGGCTGTCTTTGCCGGCCGGAGGGGCTGGCCGCCTCCCCCTGGGTTTCCGCCGCGGCTCCTTCCCGCACTTGTCAGGTCGGAAGGGGAGGAAAGGTTTTTGAAGTTTCAGTGAGGAAAATGCAGGCCGACAGGGTTTTCTTTTTGGTGAAAATCACGGAACCCAGAGCCTCGAGCGTCCTAAGGCCGGGGTTCCACGGTTAGGGGAGGACTTCGAGGACCACGGTGCCGAAGGCCACGCGTTTCCGCCAAAGGCCGGGGGAAAACAAGGAGAGGCTGCCAGCGGAGGGAGCACGGGGACACGGACTACGGACAGGAGCAAAATCCTGATTTCCCTTAAACCTTGCCTCTCTCTATACGTCATGCAAAGGCTTGATCCTCGATGTTTAGTTTATGCTTACGAATCGTGGGCAGATGTGTCATTTCCCTGTTTTTATTTTGCTTATCTTTTCCCGCCGAGGAATTTAGAAATCTAAGCATGAATGAAAGCCAACCTCTCCTATAAAAGAGAAAAACCGGATCATTTACCCAACGAGGCCCAGGTACCTCCCGGCAGAGAA
Organism: Cynopterus sphinx; assembly: GCA_030015415.1. Taxonomy (NCBI): domain Eukaryota; kingdom Metazoa; phylum Chordata; class Mammalia; order Chiroptera; family Pteropodidae; genus Cynopterus; species Cynopterus sphinx. The sequence goes on from CM057384.1 coordinate 1,376,982, forward strand.
TGCTGAGAGGACGGTTGTTAGAAAACTCTGGTCACAAACACAAACACTGGGTAAACCACCTTTAGAAACAGATTTTTTATATTCTCTAGAGACGTTCCGTATCTAAAGGGAAATCGGGTCTTGTAAACCATGACCATGTGGTTTCCAAGACCCTACGTTGGTAACAGGACTTTCTGAACATTCGTTTTCCGCCTGATTCACGAGCTTCTCTCGAAAATACTTCCAACGGATTCATGAGGTTCACCAGACAATTCCTTAAACAAGTCACGTTGCACACGAGACGGCCAAGTTGATGTGTAGTTAAATCTTCCAGAAACTCTTTTACGTAGGTTTATCAGTTTCTCTGCCGATCTGAGGCCTCATTTCCAAGGGTGCGTGTTCCTGTCTGTTTTCCTGTATTAATGACCAGTTTTAAAAACCAGCTTGGCAAATGCAACGAATACCTTAAAATTGATTTCATTAATGTCATTTCTCTCCTCGTTTAGAAATGGACCTGCTTGTACCTCTGATACGGCCTCTTTTTCTCATATTCTCGTAAAAGGCCTCTTAGAAAGCACCTTCTGGAAGAATTAACTCAGACTGTAGGGTTTCCACTCAATCTTTTTGTTGCGAAATTTCATTGTATACTTTTAGAATTTTCGTCAAATAGTTTACATTTCACTTAAGCTTCTATTTACACCAGGATTTCCTTTTGTTGATGAAAGGACTTAGAAATGCAATGATATCACAAACCAGAACTTTCTCACTTTTTGAAGGCCATCGAAAAACCAAAAAGAAGCCATAAAGAAGTTAGAATAAAAGGATTTTTCATGTGACTTGCCGGATCAGTAAATCCTAACTGTAGCGAACAAGCTATTCCCCGCGGTGTGATAAAAGCCATGCTTCTAGAACGCTCTTCCGAACTGGAAGGCTGCGGGACCCAGTTCTCGGTCTCTCCGTGCTCCCAGTCTTGAGCGGGAGACACCCCTCGGATGATGAGGAAGTGAGCGCCACTGCTGGCCGGCCCCGCACGGGCCTCCTGTCCCCGCCGCTGCACAGCAGCCAGACTGCTCTCCGTCACCAGACGCTGAGCTGCCAGGCTCGGGCTTCAGGTTGGCTCCGAGTACGGAAAGTCTCCTCTCTCTGAGGAGTCTCTCTTGCCCTTCTCGTCGCCTTCCAAGCCCGGCCCCCTGAAGGCGGCAGAGCGTCCTGTTCCCTTTATGTGGGTCACAGATGGCCTGAGCCGCACGCGCTGCTCCAGAGTCATCAATCAGCATCACCGGGCGCCTCTCCCGTCTGGTCCTTCACTCTCAGAACTCGCTTTTCAATCACGGCTCGGGAGACTGTGCCCTCAGCTGCTGCTCGGTCCGATCTCCCGTCAGTGTGCCGCGGGCAGGCCGTCCAGGCTGCACCTCTCATCTCCTCTGCTGGCTAACTTTCAAAAGTGCGCCCGGCCCCCTTCCGGGCCCTTGCAGATGCCCCGGGAACGAGGCCCTCAGAAAGGCACCTGGTTACCCTTTTCCTTAACAGGGCGTGCTAATGGAGAATTCTCAGCACCGGAGTTTGGAGCTGTAACTCAGCACTTGAACATTTACTGAGAAGATGTCAGGTTCTGCTTTCACTATTTCTTATAAAAGACGTCACACACACACACACACACACACACACACGCACGCACACACACACACGCACACACACACACACTCACACGCACGCACGCACACACACACACGCACACACACACACACACTCACACACACGCACGCACGCACGCACACACACACACGCACACGCACATGCACGTACACACACGCACACACACGCACACGCACGCACACACACACACGCACGCACGCACACACACACACACACGCACACACACACACACACACACACGCACGCACGCACACACACACACGCACACACACACACACTCACACGCACGCACGCACACACACACACGCACACACACACACACTCACACGCACGCACACGCACACACGCACACACACACACACACACGTGCGCACGCACGCACGCACACACACACACATGCACACACGCACACACACGCGCGCGCGCACACACACGCACGCACACACACACACACACGTCTTTTTGGAGTATATGTTGAACGTACTAATCCAACATCTCACTCCAAAAGCCATTATGAGGCAAACATTACAAGTACTGGATAAATACGCCATTCTAAGTACTTTAGTCCTTCCTCGGGAATGCGTGTCCGTGTGAACGGGACAGACACACGTCCCACGGAGGACAGCAGAGACTGTCTGCGCCTTAGCGAACTTCGGGTGCAGGGGCACGCGCCTTCCACGCCGGGCCGTGATGCTCGGGAGCACCGAGCACCTGGGGGGACACTTCGTCCACCTGCAGATGCTCGGCGACGCCTGCTGAGACGAGGGCGTCCAGAAGGTGAGCAGCACTCGGCCGCTGAGGAGCTGGGGAAGCGGGGACGTGGTACGGCTGCAGCGAAGGGACAGGGGGAGGCAGGAACACGCAGGCTCAGAGACGGCAGGGCCGGGTCCGCGCGCTCGCTACACCAGCCCTCTGGGCCTGCGGGTTTAACTGCGTAAAGTTTAACTTTCCTGGAACTTGACACTTCTGTGTACGAACTTAAAACCTTAGAAATCCTTTTCCGAATATCTTTAGCATTTAAGCTGAAGTACGTATTTAGCAAAAGACAAACCAAATTTCTTTCCAAGCAGGTTCCGAGGCTACTGTCAGTTCACTCTTCGACGTACTACAAATGGACCGAAGGGGAAACCGAGGCTAGTCCCTTCAGGAAGAGGCTTCACCCTGTGAGGTCAGACCTGGACACTCACTCGGGAATTCAGTGAAGACCCACCCTGTCCCAGCACAGGTGTAGGCAGTGCGGTCTGGGGAGTCTGTGAGCAAGGAGAGCCGTCTAGGGTAGGTTCACAGACTGTGAGCGAGGCACGGGGTTGAATAAACCCAGGCTTTGTAGTTCTGTGCCTGCAAGGGCCCTGGACAACATGATTCCTCCACGGGCTGCAACGGTCTGCAAAACGCTCCTCATCGTTATTTTTAAACCAATAAAAAAGTAAAGATGGATGAGGATGGTATAGTTCACTATGTCCTCAGAGAAGGTGTCTCTCTGGGTTGGAGATTAAGAATCGAGCCTGTGCTAAGGGAAAAACTATAAAATTTTCTATTTTCACCCAATGTAATACTGATCTGATCAATTAAAACGATCAAAAAAGGAAGGGGGTTTAGAAGTGATATTTTTATTCATACAGCTCTCTGGCTCACTTCATCCGAGGATGACTTCCTAATGACGATGAAAAAGCAAGTGCTCAGAAAGCAGTAATTCAGAGAAAATACTAGAGAAACACAAAACACACAACCCTGATAGACTCATCCACCAACAGGCCGTTCCGCCTCCACCACTGCTTTCCAGCTCAGCTCCACGGAGACGGGAGAAGCACGTTCACGCCTACCGGGCCCAGGAAGAGGGGTATCAAGTTTATGGGGGAAGAACAGGAAAACCCACACTCACACACTCACATGTAAAATACGCACACGTCTGTCTAAACAGCTCACTGGACAGGTCGAAGTAAATAGAAGTGAATCACATTTTTTAGCTTTTGATTTAAAAAAAAAAAACCCGAAGGAAAAACTAACTGTTTCTAAAAAGACGTGCCGACGATTAACGAGGACAGCACGCACGGAGGCACAGCTGCCGAGCGCATCAGGGTGGACAACATCGCATCAGGAACGAACCGCTGCAGGACAGACTGAACGGGAGCTGAAAACTCGTGGACTCGGTGCTTTTCCGACAGAAGCGGCTGTGAAATCATTTATTTCGCGGTAAGACGACTCGTACCAATGCCGAAACGGAGCGGGAAGAGGCTGAACGTTCATCAGCCAGCACAGGGAGGTACAACGGATTCGGGGGGCAAGTCCGAGGAGCTTTCACGAGACCCGTCGTTTCTGGCACAGGAAACGCAGCAACAGAGAAATCGCTGCAGGTCTTGAGGAGCTAAAAACCTAGTGCACGGCAGAAGGAAGGTCTCAGCCACCTTCCGGGCGTCACTGTCCGACCGGACACCACCCAGGTCGAAGAACCCCCATCCCTGAGAGACCGAACTCCACAGAACAGAAACCTGAGATTCCGCCCGAGACGCGCAGCGCGAACCTGGAATTCGGGGAGGAAACCACGACTAAAAACCACCTCACCATTGTAGGACGGTAACCTTAGCAACGAGATGCAAACTTTCTCTGGAGACGACGGCGCGAGGGGCTGGCTCGCAGCTGCCTCGGAACCTGGGGCTGCTCGGGGACCTGAGGGCGACCTGAACGTCAGGGCAACCGGGCGTGCGCGGGTTCTTCTCCTCCAGCGAGCGCCACCGCTTAACCCCAAGTCCACGCACACGGCCCAAATGCATCCCTGAGGCTGGAAGAGCCTTCCTTTTCGTGCCTTTAAAGAGAAACCCCCGCCCTTTTTTCTACGTAGCGTAGGAGCCTGGACCCGGTTCTCCGGGGAACATCATTAGCTCTGACCCTCGCATCCACCTACGTCGCCCACGAAACCCCTCAGCGTCCCCGGGGCCTGGCTCTTCGGACACGACTCCCTGACTTCTTCACGTCTAAGCCCTCTCGATCAGACTCGTGTTTCGCGCCCGCAGGCAGGGTCTCCTGACTGGGTTCTGAGGCCGTTTCTCCTCTCGCCTGTCACCGGAGGCAACGTCGCGCTCCACACGCGCCTGACCCCCTTCAAACCGAAGGTCCCCGTGCGGTCACGGAGCCGCGGTCCCGGCAGGCGCGTGGCCTCTCCCAGCGTCTCCGGGGCGGGAGGCTCGGACCTGGCGTGCAGATGCCCCGGGTCCAGGTGTCGGCCCCCGCGCCAGGACCCCCCGACACTCCCCGCACACGGGAGCTGCGTGTCTGTGGCAACGTCCTTCCGACCCGCAGACGGCGCAGACGTCCTGGCTGCCGCGTGCTCGTCAGTCGGCCCGCGCGTTTGCCACCGTAACGTGCTTCGGCCCGGCCGGTAACCTCGGCGTGATGCTCTGAGCCCCGAGGACGTGCGTGGTGACCACGGGAAGGGGCCGGAGCAACGGGGCGCTCAGTGAGCGGCCGTGACGGGGGCGCTGGGGCGGGAGGTGCGAACAGTGAGCGCGGCCTGGAGACCCGAAGACCAGGGAAGCAAGAGACAGGGACCCGGGGAGCCAGCGGGACCAGAAACCAGCTGCCGAGAGCACGCGCGCGCGGCCGCGGGACCCCGAGACGCCGGCCCGAGCGGCCGTGCCCCCCAGCGCCCCCGAGGGTCTTCCCTGCGTGCGCGGTACCCAAGGACGGAGCAGCCCTAGCCTGAGCAGTCCGGTGGCCAGCCTGAGTGCGCAGAAGAGCACGACGTCCTTTTCTGAGCTTGGAAGGATGCAACAGGCCGCACAGAGGAAACGCCGTGTGACAGTGAAACAGTCGAGGGAAAAGCGAGAGCTTCTATGAACAGCTAAGGAAACGCGGACCTGCATTTCCACCTAAAAGCCCGAGCGCAGTCCCGGGGAGGAGGAGGTCCGTGCGGACCGTCTTCCTTCCAGGGCGTGATTCCGCTGCCCCGCGCGGGAGACGTCCCGAGGTCCTCAAAACGCCGTGTACAGCAACAGACGCCGACGTGAGCCTCTCATCACCACTGCCCTTGCCAACCATGTTTACAGCGTTAAAACACCCATGAAACCCTGAGTCCAGACACGAGGAACTGACAAGGGGTGGAGGGCAGAACACAGAGGAACCGGGCCAGGGAAGACGACAAAGTTAAAATCGTTAACGCAGGCATCGGCCTCCCCTCCGCCCACTAGGCTGGGGCCGCTGTCCGAACACGCGCACACACGCGCGCACACACGTGTACACACACATGCACACACACGCGCACACGCACACATGCACACGCGCGCGTTACATCTCGAGTGCCGGCCAGGACGCAGGGAAACTGAATCCCCGAGCTCGGGTGGCGGGAGGCGAAGGGCGCGGCCGCTACAGAAAAGGGGGCGGCGGTGCCTGTCACGTCCGGCTGTCGCTGAGCGGTGCCCGGTCGCGTGGACGTTTCTCGTCCCTCATCCGTCCCTGGGTGCTGGGTCGCGTCTGCCTGCCGCTCCGGTGAGCTACACCGCGGTGAACACGAGCGCACGGATATCCACACTCCGCGTGGGTCCGCGCCGCGCGGCCCCGAAGGAGACGAGCTCAGGGACGGACGGGGGAAGGGCGCGTGCCGGGCTGAGGGCCGGGCCCTGTGCTGTGGAGGAATTACGGGGACAGTCGAGAGCCTGGAGGGGCCTCTGGGCGTAGAACACACAGGACTTCTCTGTCTGCAGCTCACTGACCTCCTCTGAGTTCAAAACTGATTCAAAACCGGAAAGCCGAGCGAAACTTCCCTCAAAGCTCGGGGAACTGGAGACGGCCCTGCCTGCCCGGCCTCGGCGCCGCGACGGGGAATGGCCCAGAAGCTAAGTGCCCTGAACTCGCCGTCCCGCACCTGCACCCGCCGCAGCGCCTCGCTTCGGTGTCCTGGGCAGCTGAAGGCGGGACGATGGCCCCGTTTCGCAAACCCAGGGACGCGCCCTTCACCCCGTTCCCGCCCACGCCTCGCGCTTCTGCATCTCTGCAGCAGCGAGGCGCCACCACTCCCACGGGGCAGATCCTGACCCCAGGAGGACTCGGAGAAGGGGCGACCCGCGTCCCTGGGAGGGGATTTTCTCTGGAGAGTTAGGCAGAGGAGGGCACCAGTGCCTGAGAATCACTGAGACCCACCCCGACGGGACAAGAAGAGCAAGTGCGCAGCAGGAGCACGCGTCACCCTAAACAAGCGTCTACAGCTGTCGCGCCGGCCCACGGCACGGCGCGCCCTCCACCGCCTCGGTAAGGACGTCCGCAGACGCCCCGAGCTCTGCACGCCGGACCAGGGCGCTGTGACGCTCCGGGCGAGGCTTCACGATCTGCCGACACGTGGCACCACCTCTCAGGCAGGTGGAAAGCGTGTCACCAGCAAGCTGTGCTTCCAGCTGTGACCCGTCTCGCTACAGAAGGGCAGGAGGGAGGGGAACGCTGTCGTCTTCGTTCACAGTTGGCATTCTTTTCCTGCGCAGTGGCCTCCGAACCGACGTCCTAAAGCGATGTTACTGAAATGCATAAGTGACGACCGTCGCGGCTGGACGAGCCACGTGTGCATGAGTGTCCTTACCCCTCGGTCCCCCGGAGGGGGCCACACACGCAAGTGGTCCTCCTCCGGGCTGCGTTTTGCGTTTGGATTTCTGATTTAGCAAAGCCGTGCTATAAAAACGCGTAAGAAGGCAGCTGCTGCATTAAAAGACGTCTGTGCATAAAAGGAGTTTTGCTTATTTTAGTCAAAGCAAGAAAAGTGCTGCAGTGGAAAACAATTCTTCTGGTAACCTCAAGACACGGCAAAGGATGAGACGTGGGAATGGCACTCCACTGCGGGGGACAGGCTTCCCTCGCTGCCTACGGGTGGGCGAGCGGCGGGCGACTCGGGCTGACGACCACGTGCGAAGGAAGGAGCCACGGGTTCGACCTCGGCGCTATGCTGCGCGGGTGGGACACGTCCTCGTGCTATTCGGACCGTTCGGCCACCTGGGATCTCAACGACTGAGCAGAAGGGGCCGTGTGCACAGTCTGACGAGCACAGCGGAGGCGCAGGACGCACCCCATCCGCACGGCGGGCCGCGAGCCAGCCCACACGTCCCGCCGGGTTAGTGTGCAGCACATTCGCACTCCGGCAAGTCGCCACCTTCTCCTTGTACGTTCCACACAGGGCTCAGGGATGGGGGGCCGTACCGAACCAGTTACAACACCGTGTGACTGGTCCCGGCCACCAGGACACAGACAACCTGCGATCCCAGGTCTCCAAAAGGCAGAGTCGCGGAAGAATCTGTCATTGGCTTTAAGTCTGTAATGATACATGGAAAAAAGTGCCTCCCGGTCACACTTAGAATAACTGTTGCCCAACCGTGCAGCTTCTGGGACACGTTTACTGCTTTGTAAAGCATCTTCGTGTGCCCCAAACCACCATCACGGGATTCTGAACATACACAAATTTCTATTAACATCTGTCCACCTGCCTGTCTATATTTATCTATCTACTTACCTAAACATGTATATATTTTAAATGAATGTATTAAATATTGGAATAATTCAATACTCGTTTATAAATAAATGCCATAAGGTACGGAAATGCACAACTTACTCTGAATTTTATATCGGGACCGGGATGGAGGACAGACCCCACCGACTGCTCTTCAACCCACTGAGCAAAAATACTGCATAAGAGTTACTCCTTTCTGTATCACGTATCGTTACACGTATTTTCTATACTAACTAAAGATCAGCGACGTGAGTTTTTTAGGTTCAAATGCCAACCAGGCAAGAAGAAGTGTGGCAGCCATTTATGAAATGAAGTAAGAAAAACACATCATCAGCATGAAGGGGAGAAGAGGAATAAAGAAACCTTTGGTATGTTTTATGTCGAGTCATCACCCAGACGCACTATAAATGACGCTAAGGCTACAGGAAAGGTGCCAAGGTTTAGTCCCTGCAACTCCTCATGGAAAGAACCAAAAATCAGACTGCTGAGTGGACAGGTCACGTCCACGGGACCCGGGGCCCTCACTCCCACGGCTCTGACGACGTCAGCCGCAGGGTTACTCCGCGGTCTGAGTCCGGATTGTCTGCTAGAACACTGAGCACATTAAACCTCCAGATCAATGAAAATCAGCTTTAAAAAATAATTAACGTAAGCAGCAATGAGATTTTATCGCACAAACATGCAAGAGAATCGATGGGGCCCTCAGAAAATTTAACAGAGAAAAGGAAGAGGCGCACGTCAGGATAAAGATCCGTGAAACGTGACTGCTTACTTATTACCCAGTAACGAAACTGTAGCCACAAGCATATATCAGGCTGTGTCATTACAGGAATAAATATTGATCAAAAGTCGAAACCGTTAATATATTTGCATGCCAAACTGCAGGACAGCTTCAGCAATTAGATTATGTCCTTATTATTAGAATAATGCTCTGCTTATTGAGTTTTATGGATATAAATTTAAATGGCCAAGGCCATAGCTGATCATATCACTGAGTTAAAAATACAATGTTTTTCGTCTTCTGTACCAGCAAATTCTAGATTTAAGTAAGTCGAAGCTTGTCGAGATCCATATGATTTCACTCGTACGCGGGATATAAAACCGAAAGCAACAAATGGACAAGTCCAACACGGAGACTCATGGACGCGGGGTACCATGACCGGAGGAAAGAGGGGAGGGCAAAGGGTAGATAAGAGGAAGAGGGTCAAGTACGTGGCGACGAAGGAAATTTAACTTTGGGTGGTGGACACACAAGGCCACATGCGTGTGATACGCTATTTAGCTGTACACTTGAAACCTATGTAATGCTATTAACCAATGTCTTCCGAATAGATTTTTAAAATTAAAAATTAAAAAAAATACAAAAATAAAAATAAATAAGTCCAAGTCACCACACAAAAAGCCAACGTGGCGGCATCGGAAATGGAGAAGCAGTAACAACGAGAAGATAAGAGTCATCACCACTTAGAAAGGCACTTAGAACTCACCTGCAGAACCAGAATGGAGAGAGAAGAATCTGACCTATTCTCTTTCCAGTTTAAGGAAAAGGCAACGACCAGGCCATATACGTAAAGTGCTGCCGTGCACTTGTCACTTGTCGTCTTAGGGAAAATAACCCTTGTCCTGAGCCTAGTAAAACTGGGGAGCGAGTCCCACGTTTACCTCACTACAGTGGACCACCCAGAGAAAGCATGCAGAGGCCTGTGACCGTGTCTGTGTCAGCGGGACTAGTGAGATGTCATCACGACCGAGGAAAAGGATTAACAGAAAGCGCTCTGCAAAACGAAAGCGCTGTCTATCTGGGACTCGGCAGAAATAAACCTAAAACACCAGGATAGGAAAAGTAAGTTGAAGTGTCGGAATGAAGCTGGAAGTATAAGATTAGAGATTTCCTTTCATAAAGTGAACCTGATGGAGAGTGAAATCGCAAGGTGGACCGTTCAGCTTTCCACCTCAAACTCGGCGCCACCACAGTAACCGCTGACGTACCGGAACACGATGGTCGCCTAGAAGCAGGACATTTTCTCAGACTGGCAGAACCAGGGCAGCAGAAGAGCAGCAAATCCAAGAACGCCCTTTCGTACGACAGCTTCCAGTGCATTCTGCAATTTCCCCCCAAGAACTGGCGTGACCACGAACTTAAAACGTTCACGGCCCAAACCCTAAGGAATCGGGGGGGAGAAAGTAACCCCCACTCGGATACGAACTGTGCAGCGTGTGGAACAGCGGAGAAAGAACTCCAAAATGCTCCTGGGGGCGAGAAACTCTGCTGCTTCATTTGGTTTGTGCAGTGAGGAAACAAGGTAATCGAAGAGTTACGTTTTAGGGAAAAAAAACTATTAATAAGGTGAAGCAAAGAGAACCTATGTGCTAAAGTCACGTCGTGAATTCGCAGGAAGAGGCTGGACGAGAAACAGGCCAGGTTCCTCCGCCACCAGGCAGCGGGAGGTCGCGGCCCAGACGGACCAGTTCAAGCCTGGATGCCAGCACCCCCCGCTTGCGGGAACGTCGCCGCGCAGCAGTCTCTTCTGGCAGGGGCGTCAGTCGCCATGGAAAACCCGTGGCATTCAACACTGTTTCATGAGAATTGTGAGAAGGAAGCTTTAGTTACAGTTTTCCACCTCGAAATACAAATTATTCCACATTTGCTTGCGTTTAAAAACAAGGGAAAGAGAAACCCAAAATTAAACGAAACTGGATTGCGACCACAGGAGGGGAGGGGACGTGGACGGAGGGCAGGCGGGACAGCGAGTGAGGCCAGTGCGACGAGAGGGACACGGTGCTCGGGGCACAGGTGATCCCGCGCGGCTCCGTCAACGTCGCTGTGTTTATAGTTTTCATAAAAATAAAAAGTTCAGAAAGAAAACATAAAACAGGGAAAACGTGGACAGTGACATCTAAACGGAGAACAGCATGAAAAGTGCTGCAGACGGAACCACCGCTGCGCTAGTTGCCTGGTCCCTTTCAAAGAGACGCACGAACACACCTGGAAGTTCCGTGTACAAGCGCGCACGGCTCATGCAGTCAAGTCACCGCACCTTTTCAAAGGCAGAAAGCGTCCCAGAACCAAAAACGCCCTTCCTAACCCTCCAGCTCCACCGGAAACGCTGGTTTGCCCGTCTCCGCGTCTGCAATCCTCCAGGACCACAGTCGGGACCGGGATGGAGGGCTGACCCCGCCGACTGCTCTTCAACCCACCGAGCTACCTCCTGCTTCGCCGAGTCCACATCTAAATCGACGCTCCAGGAAAGGCCAAAGAGCGACACGGAGGGTCCTGGGAAATGAACACCAAGCACGGAAGGAATCCAGACTGTGACTGAGACACGGGTTCTTCTCCGGGCCGCTCCCACGTGTTTTCCGTAGTGCCACTGGAGGCGAAGCGTGAAAACTACTCGCTCGGTGGGGAACGGCACGCCTGCTCCTTGCCTCCCTCTACTCGACCGTTCAGTCGCCAAGAACGTTTCAGTGGGATCTCGAGGATGTCGTAACAAATCACCACGTCTACGGTTTCCACCAAGCCGCCTCCTGGTCGGGGACAGAAACGGGGCGGGAAGCCGTGGAGGCCCGGGCCTGGAGGAACCGTGCCCCACAAGCCCTTCCTAGCGAGGCTGAGGACCGAGGGCCCTTTTCTCCCCCGGGTCACCTGCCAAGCCCACGCAGGTACACAGCAGGCTCGTCCCAGGCCGAGGGGCGCCGCTGGAGGACAAGCACGCCGGCAGACGCCGTGCCTATCAGAGACAGACTGGGGACAAGAGGACCCGAAGCAGGGCTCACCGCCCACAGGGCATCTGCGCTGGCGAGGCGTGGAGCGGGGGGAACCAAACGGCCCGAGGCGCACCGTGGCTACACAGCTCCCGGGCGACCACACCCTGCAGGGAGACGGAGCCTGCCAGGAACACACACTCTCGCTCCCGACTACGAAGCTGCACGGCGTGCGACGCTCAAGAACCTCTGAAGGACGAATGCAGATCGTGCCCGGTCTCTCAGGGCTGAGGAGGGCAGGCCCGCCTCCACCCAGTGGGTCGCAGTCAAACCGCAGGACAGCCTCAGCTCAGGAAGAGGGACAGACCGCAGGGGCCCTGACAGCCGGCCGACGCAGCCTGCTCCCTTGCTGGGAGAGGTGTCACCCTCATCTCCTCTGCCGAGCGGGAGAGAGGGGCCGTGTCCTGACCAGGGGAAACCACCTGGGTCTCTCTGTTCTCTCGCACTCCAAGCCGAGCCACGACCGAGAAACGATCAGAAAAGCAACGGGGCAAGAAGAGGCGTCCAACGGTTCAGAGCGAAACAACCGAAGACTCGGAAATGAGAACGATTACCACGTTCAGAAGAACAGATAAAAGGAGGGACACCGCGGATGGAAACACAGAGAACTGCGAGGGAAAACTGCGATCTGAACTTTCTAGAACGAAAACGTGGACTCCCTTTCAGGAAGCACTCATCGATGGCTCCGAAGACAAGCTGGCGGGTCGCAGGACGCGGCCAGTCAATTCTAAGACAGAGTGGACAGAAGATTCCCAAACTGGAGAACGGAAAGGGCAGACCAGACGCGTGGGGCACGCGGAAAGGCGGTCCCAGAAGGAGAGGGAGAGACGAAGGAGCAACATCCCAACGGGCTTCGGCCCAGAAGCTCCACGTTCGAGGGGCTCGGCGCACCCCAAGCGGAGTGGAGCCCCTGGGCGCGCAGGCAACGACTTGACGTGACCCGTGATGCGCCTTCCCCTGCCGGCTAAGGGTGGCAGGAAGAGCCCGCGCGGCTCCACGAAGGTAGTTAAGACGCGCACGGGTGCCACGCGCGACCCAACGAACTCCAAGGAGGCGCTCGGCACATCCAGAGGCGAAGCCGCTGCCAGGAAGAATCTAAACCTTCAACATTTAAATCAAATGTAACGCAGGAGAAGAGCCAGGACGGTTCAAGGAACATCTCAAAGGCCTTTAAACACAGAACTGCGTGCCAAAGCCTCGCAGAGTCCGAAACGAGTACCTACGAGTCTCTGGCGTGCAAAGTACCAGCCACGAGAACACCTTTTAAATGTAAAATCAGAAACGGGATCGTAAAATAAGGACTTATTATTTCAACCCACCTCCACGTAAACAAACAAACACACACACTTTTAGGAAAGACTGAAAAGCAGCTCCTGTGGGGAGAGTCCCACGAGAGACCGCCGTCCTGCGCTCCTGCAGCACGGCTGCCACCACCGCCCTGGCGACGGCCACCCTGTACCCCCGGGCCGCGACGGGAAGGGCAGCCAGAGTCCTCACCGCGCCGGCCCGGGAAAGCCCCGACCACAGGCTGGTGACCAGGGCCCGGGCGCCGTCCTGACAGGCACGTGTGGTGCCACGGGACCCGAGGGCTCGGCCAGACACGGGATCTGAAAAGTCATCCAGGCCCCCGCTGCCACGGCCGACGTCCCGAGCCCTGTCCTGGGGTTCCCTGTCACACCTGAGCCCGACGCCGGACCCTTCGGGAGCATTCTGCGACCTGGCCTTGCTCCGCCACCTGTCCTCACGGGGGCTCTGCCCGGCTGCCCTGGTCCCCTGCCACCTCTCCGCACCTGCCACGGGGGGCGGTGGCCGCTTCGGGGCTGTGGGTGGCCGGCACAGGCCTCCCCGCCGCAGGCCGCACCTGGGGACCCAGCCTGTGCCTCGGCTTCTAGACTGACATGCACGACATCCCGGGCAAGGTCTCCCCGCGGCAGCGTTTCAAACGGAGCCCGATTCCGGGCCCGCGCGGACGTGTCCCCCTCAGTCTTCCCCACCAGCTGAGGGTCCCTCGGTGCCCCCGTCCATCCCGCTGACCCCCGCGTCTCCTGTCCCCTCACACCCCCCGCTCGCAGCGCCGTCAGGGCTCACCACACGCCGCCGCCCCCGTCGCCCCTGCCCGAACCACGCCGCCCTCACCTGTCTGTCCTCCGTGCTGCGACCTCCCCGCCCAGACCGCCGACCTGCACGCACTCTGAGGGACATGAAGGCTCTGGGAGCGCACGCGGGGCCGGAGGGGAACGGCGTTCTCACGACGGGCCCAGGAAAACCCTTCCGAGTCGGGGCCGCGCTAACCTGGGGAGAGCCGAGCCGGCGTGCACTCCCACGGACAGGGAGCACGGCAGCGACACACGGCCCGGGCCGCGTCGGTCCTGAACGGCTGTCAGCGAAGGGCGTCCTCCTCTACGGCCTTGGTGCCAACGCAGGACGGGCAGGAGACCCGACGGGGGGTCCCGCTCACCCGCGCCTTGTCCACGAGAGGGGCTACCCCGGTTTTGTTTTTTAAAGAATCCCGGGGAGAATCTGTTATAACCCCCCAGCCCCCATCCACGAACTCAGCGCGAGGTGAGGGGTCAGGAGGCAGAGCAGGCCCCCCACCCGGGTCGCAGTCCCCCTCAGCGCAGCGTCACGGCGACTTCAGCGAGGACGAGTGAACACGTCCACACTGCCGCCAGCTGACTGACGTCACGTCCACGAAAGAAAACGGTTTCCGAGGGGCCACCTGGTACCCACGTCCTTTAACGTTTGTTCTAACAGGAGAAACCTCATCGTCGCTGACTCACACGGAGACCACGGGTCCCACGTTCTTCCAGGCGCGCGCCCCTCCCCACTCCCAGGCACCCTCCTGCCGACTCAGCCCTCCCGCCGGGGGCGCCTGCGAGTCAGAGAAGCTCCGCAGCACCGGACTGGAGCCCACCGCAGCGACGCCGCAGGAGGAAGAAGTGAAACGCACGCGTGCACGGCAGCACGGCTGACGGCGACCACAACGCCCCTCGCAAGCCCCACGGTGTCCGCGTGGCAGTCAGGCACAGGACTTTCAGGACTTTCAGCTCCGCTTGCTCCGTCTCACCCAGCAGGACAGCCACCCGGGCACACGAACGGGAAGTTTGCACCTCCTCCAGCTCGAGAGCTGCAGTTCCAGCGACACCGTCCCTACGTGTCTAACAACACGCTCGACATTCACATCGGCTTTGCTGCTTCAGTCGTGTGTCCGTGACAGTTACAGCGACAACCCTTTCCAGAGACTCGGCATTTACAGCTGCGCGGCCGCAGGTAAGAAGCGTGACCTCAGCGCTTCGCTGTGCGCACACGCAGGGGTCGCGTAGGCACACACAGGGGGGAACGGCAGGACGACCGTGAAGACCTTGTCACACGTGAAGGCCGCAGACAAAACGCGTGGAGAAAGTGGGAGAGAGGATTCCAGAAGAAAAGCAAACACGTTTCCGACAGCTGAAGACGGCGGCCGTCAGAGATTTTTTCGGTGGACGGTGCCGTGTGTCGTCGTCTTGCAGGTAGAATGCACGAGGTGGGGGGATCCGCGGCCAGAGAACACCTGCTTAATGTCCAACACTCTGCGCCACGTACAGGCTTACCTCGTCGATTCGCTCCTCACGAGGATTTTGAAACGGAAGAGCCGTCCCCCACATTTTTAGCCGAACAAACTGATTCCCAGAGGTCAAGCAACTCGGCCAAGCCCGCATCAGCTAACAGAACGGCCGCTGGGAGTAGAATTCAGGTGCGGGTTGTGACGATCCCGCGCGAGACTTCTACTTACCATGACGAGTTGTCGCGTTTCCTCTCGCGGTCCTTCCCACTCATGATCTCATCTGATCCTCACGACAGGCTACAGCTCATCACATCAGCTTTACAGATAACGGAGCTAAGACTCGGGGAGTCGAAGGGATTTGTCCAAGGAAATAAAGCCCCTTGGAGACCCGGCGAGAACTCAGGGGCCGCAACCCCGGCTCCAGCCTTCCTCCTAGAGGCCCAGGCCTGCGTGGCTGGAGAGAGATACTTAAAGCCGCAAGCACCGGGCCGCACGGCTGGACAGGGCCGAGGCGGAGTCAGCTCAGAGCTAGGTCCCCGGGCATTAACGAACCGGGCTTTCCCACAGAGCGTGCTGCGCCACGGCCCCAGGCGGAGCAGGGCACGGCTGTGACAGACTCCCCAGGTGGGACAGAGCCTCTGCCGTGAGCATCGGCCGGGTGCGCCAGGTGAGAGGCTCCGCCGGGCTGGGCTGCCTGTGCCTGTGGCCACGGCGCACGAACCCTCACGGCTGCCCCCGGGGAGGGCAGGAAAGCGCCGCGCCTGCGTGTGTGTGCGGCGCTGATCGCTACACAAAGTCCAACCTCACTCACGGACGTTTGGTTTTCATGCAACGACACTTCCCTCTGCTGCAGGACGGACGAACAAGCGGGTCATTAAAAATCCGGATGAAAAAATTCAATGACCCCAAAAGGCTGAAAATTCTGACGACCCAGAAAAGAGAGTACGTTAGAGACAGAAAGGCCTCTCTGACACCTACCCCACAGGCTCTTCCGCTAAACGCGAAGGCACGGAGGAGCGGAAAGGCCGAGCAAGCCAACGGAAACGGTTTCCTCACCGAACGGCACTGCGCTTGCGGTGGGCCTGCAGAGCGTCACAGACGCCTTCAAACAACGACAACTCCCGCCCCAAACCGAGCGCGCGTCCCGGCTGAAACGGCAGACACGGCTTCCACCCGACTCCTCCGCGCCTCGGCCGCGGCAGGCGGAGACTCGTTCTGGGAGCGTCCACTGCCCTTCACTTCGTACGGGTCAACGAGGGCTGAAGAACAGAAGCCCGGGCTCTACCCCGAAGCCTCGTACATTTTCAGGATAAATATCTGACACGTCCCTCCCGCATTATGAAATACAAAGTCGTGAGGGAAACAAAAGATAACGACGGCATCGAAAACTCCGACAACGCGCGACTTCACAGCGTGCTTCTGCGCAGTCGGCTGCGAGCCAGTCCGCACTGGAGGTGCAGCAGGGACTTATCTCCATCGCCACAGCTGCAGACAGGAAAGTTCGCATCAGGCCGCTGTGGCAGTGCAAGCGGAAGACTTAGGAGCAGAGCGAGGTTCGGTGACATGCGACAAATTCACTTATTTATTTCGGTTTCAATCTGGTGAAAAATGCAGCCACATTTACAAAATGCGACCAAGGCAGGTTTCTAAAGGGCCCAGAAGACGACGAAAGACGAGATTATTTTCGCACAAAGATCCTGACCCAAGGGCCTCCATGAAAAGCACAGAGAAACACACTTTCCTCAGGGAGGGCGACGACGTGCCACGGGAGTCTCTCATCACAGGGACACGCACGTCCTGCGCCACGACTCCAACGTGGGGGAAACGAGGTCACTTCTCAGAGCAAACAGCTGTGAGGAGGGAACTTTTAATTTGCGCACACGGTGCCCATGGCTGCGGCGAACGCACGCGGGTCGGGGCAACCTCGGTAGCTGGGCTCAGACGGGACCCAGCGGCCCAGGTGCTCAGGAAGAGCGCTGTTAACGGCGAGGATTGATGATCTAATCAAACTGTCACAGCCAGATCCTCGGCAGGCGGCTGCGGGAGAATATTCAGAAAGCAAGCACATGCTTAGTGTTACTCGAAATTGATGCTGACATTTTCAATTGTGAAAAGAAATTTCTCCCTAAGTAATACAGGAAACAACTCGGCTCACCTTCCGGAGGGTATCAGCTCATCACGGTGGGTTGCTGGGCCCGAGCTAAGTCCTCGGGAACGTGCGCACACGCGAAATACAAATAACCGGACATTCTGGAGATTTACTACGGTAATCAACATTTTAATTACTTTCTGTTTTCTTAGATGTGCAGGACGACCGCGATGAATGTTCTCCCCGCGCACAAACAAAGCCATATTTTCAGCCCGGTATTTGCATTTGGTGGCGACAAATTCCCATAAGGGCACAAATAAGCAGGAGTCCCGTGCGGATTAATCTAAGACTTCTGAAGTCACGTGTTAATTAAAGAAATTAATACGGTCCTGCCTCGCTATGCCAGGCATTCGTCACGGAGCACGCGGAGGAAAGCTGTGGCTGGACAGTCCGGCTTCGGGACCACGTCTAACCCCGCAATGGGAAGTTTTTTAAAAGTCACGGATGACGCCATCAGTAAAAGCGGAGCCCCTGGTCATGCAGCGGCAGCTGCTCCCGGACAATCCCTGGACCGCCCCCCGCGCGTGATGACTTACACGTCCCTGCAGGGTGCGAGGACGCGCTCCCCACGCGAGGCTGGAGACAGGCTGGGCCGGCGCCCGGTCCGCGCACCCGTCACCATGGCAACGCCCGCGCCCCGCATCCCCGGGAAGCAGATGGATGCGGAAGATGGATGGATGGATGAACGGACAGACAGACAGGATGGATGGATGGATGGATGGATGGATGGATGGACGGACGGACGGACAGACAGATGAACGGACGATGGACGGATGGACGGGGCGGATGGACGGGGCGGGTGGCGGCCGCCGGGCTCCCCCGCCAGGCCCGCCGGGGGAAGGGGCGCCCCGCTGTCCCCGCCGCCCTCGCCGCGCCGCCCCGGGTCTCCACACAGCCGCCCGGAGCAGAGATGCGGAGCCTTCGTCTTGGCGGGAATCCGCACACACTCACGTGCTTCTGGGAAGACCGACCCGTGTCGCCAAATCCGCCCCTTGAAATCGGGTAAAATTGAGTGAGATGCGACAGAAACGGCGCACGGCGATCTCGAAAATCGGGGCCAACCTGCTCCCGTGTGGGGGCCACGGTGCCCTCCCGCGGAGGAAACGCGAGGGGAGGCCCGCGCCCACTCCCCACCGAGCAGACCCCTGGCCACAGCCGCCACGTGCCACGTGCCGGGCAGCACATGGCTGGCCCCCACGGCAGAACTGCCAGCAGGGACAGCCCCACCACGCCAGGCCCCAACAAGGCCGCGGCACCGAGGGCCACCACCCATTCAGCCCTCACGGTCGGGGCAAGGCGCTGGGACACTGGGCTGCGAGGACTCGAGGCTCACGGCACCTGCACCTGACATTTTAAGATCGTCTGAGAATGACAGAGTTACTTGGGCCTGGGACCTTCACCCGCTAAGAGCCAGAAAAAGTCTCCGTTCTTAAAAAATGTTGTATCAGACCCATTCCCCTGTTGTCACTACTGAATTCTACGTGGCATGACACCGTGAGAGACCTGACCCGAAGGAAAAATAGGAAGTTCTAGGAGAGGGCAGACGAGCACCATAGACTGCCACATGTCAGGCACCTGCATGTGACAATTTACCGCAAACTTAATCACTGGAGCTTGCCTGGAACACCAAGAGTTCAAGAAAACGTGTTCACGTTCAAACTGGAGGCTATAAAAACACCAGCTCTGAGGTTAACGCATTATGATTTTCCTTCCACGGGACGATCACTGTTTGACAGAACAAACAGAGAACACATGCTCGGTGTTTTCTACCCAAGTATAGTCAGTAAAGGGAAGAGAGAATAAGTTGGAGAAGAATCTCAGAACTAATCTCACGCGGAGCAAATGTGAACTTTCTCTGAAATCTCACATTCCTGTAGTTTGCCACGACAGAAGAAGAGCATTCTTCCCCATGCTTCCAGTGTGCTCCGTAAAATAACCGCCACGGCTTGGTGGTGGGAGGCCGGAGCGGAAAACTGGTCGAACCCAACAAACTGTGAACACCTTTAGCAGCGCCAGTGCCAGGATGCCCACGAGGGGAATGACCTAGCGCCCGTTTTGCAGTTAAAACTTAGAAACGTCACAGATTTATCAAAAACTAACATCACGCTGCATGAAAACGCAGACCATGAGGCCGTTAAATTCTACCGTCGACCTGTAAGGTGGCACAGAACAACGCCCGTGACGTCGAGGCGAAACAGAGCGAGCCGCAAGACATCATGGCCACACTTGGGAGTGTCTGCTGTTCCACGGAGCGCGTCACACCCGCGCGCTGTCGTTGCCATGACGAGCAGCATCCGTGGGAGAGGTCACGGAGACGGGGAGCGGTGCCCGCTGCTGCTGCGACGCAACGCTCCTCCACGGAAGCTGGACCAGCACGGGTCCTCCCCCTGTACATGGATGCCACCGCCAGCATCCATGCGAACCAGCCGAGAGACGGCACGTGCGCCTGCTCTGCGCTGTGGAATTCTGGTCCCGAGACCGCACGGCGTCTCAGGCGCAGGCTGAAGGGGTATGAACTTGCAGGTACAACTTTTCCAACCGCCTTCACTTTCAGGAGAGAACTGAACACTCAGAAAATGTGAAACTGCCAACTTAGGGCTCGGACACATGACCTGAAAGAGCATCCTGTTCTAGCCAAAGTTGCACTGGTACCAGGAAGCCCTCATTTCCATAGCCCACACCTGTGATGCTCTGAGTGCACTTGACGCAAACGGTAACCTGGATTTCCACAAAAGCACACTGACAACGACACGGAAACACGAGGGCAGTTTCATAAAATTAACCTCAGCGACACTGACCAAGGAGAGGTAAAGACTGATTTCAGGCTCGTCTCTGTCACAGGATTAAAAATGTACATTCCTATGCTGCATTTCATACTGCGCATTTTCCTAAAAAATAAAAAAAAATTAAATAATCAGGAAGGCCAAAAGATGGCGAGGAGAACGTGA
>CM057384.1:1402500-1492500 GCA_030015415.1 Cynopterus sphinx
CTGAGTTCATCTCGCTCCAGAGTTACGTGATGGTCGGCACTCAGCTCAGAGTCTAAAACACACTCGCGCACACCTCACGTCAGGTGAAACATGTTTCCTGTTCATTCGCTCCGTCTCCTACTTCACTGCGCCCCCACACGCGCCAACGATGGCACCACCATCGAGAGAAAGTCCGCAGCTCTGGACTGCGCCGCTGCGAGTTTTCCAGCGACATCCTGCAGGTTAAACACAAATGTCCCTGCTCCCGCAAACGTACACGCTCCGACTTTTCCCGTTTTCGTGTCCTTTCAACAAGGGGGAGGACGCACCTTCCACACGGTGCATCTGGCTGCACAGAACTCGGAAGCAGGTGCCAAGCGTCACAGTGGGGAGAAGCCACCAAGCATCACATGCAAAGCTACCAGAAGATCAGCCAGGAAGAGGCACGGCTTTGCCGGAGAACTAGGGAGTCTCTTCTGCTCCAGGAGGAGGCAGCGAATCACCCGACCCGCAGACGCGATCTGACAACTGCCTCCCTTCTGAACGGCCCGATGATCCAGGCGACCGCCCTCAAACTGCTTCCCCAACTCGGAATGTGAAGGTTCCCGGGAAACCCGAACTTCTGCCCTATGCGCACTGAGCGACTGGCGGGAGGGCCAAGTGAACATAGCCGGCCACTGACACTGGCAAGGCATCTGAGAAAGCCCGCAGAACGGGTGTCCCCGCATCCAGGTGGACAAGCATTCACACCCCCCCGATGCTGTGGCCCCGGCAGAACCCCGCCATTCCACACCTGCAGGCTACAGTCATTAATAAAGCCACGAGCTCCTCCAACGAGGGAAAGAACGAGCCGCCTTCCCTATTTCAGAGCATCATTACTGTCTGACACCAACCTGAGTCGGCACGACCCGAGCGATAACGGATGATGGCGCGGGGACAACGACACGACACGCCGGCGGCGGCAGAGGCCACCGAGCACAGCCCCCCGCGTCCTGCCAGCGCGGCGGGCATCGGAGTCAGCCGACGAGGCGCCCGGAGCGGACGCGGCGGGAAAACGACGCTCACGCAGAGCACGGTCCTTGCAAACGGGGCCCTGGGGAAGACAGCACTGCCTGCCCCTGCCCCAAAGTCCCAACCTTCACCTTTGCCTTCGAACGCCACCTCAACTGCCGGGGAGGACAGGGCTCATCCAGACCCCGCCCCGGACACGTCGCAGCCCGATCGGCAGCCAGCGTGGCCCGGCCGGGCCCCCGGGGAGCGCGTCCCCCTGCACAGGCTTTCCGTCCTCTGTCTGTGGGGGACACGTGCTGGCCTCAAACCTCCTCCGCGAGGACCTCTGCACGCCCCGGAGGAAAGGCTTCTCCGCGGCACTGTCAGCTGGGGTCCCCCCACCGTCAAGTTCACAGCGTGCGAAGAGAAGCACCTCCCAACACTCCCACGTCAGCCTTTGCTCAGAATTCAGACGAGTTCCAACCGAGCCAACAGCTGACCGATGCGCCTTCAGCAGCCCTTCAGGACTAAAGGTGCTGAAGTCAGTCTCACTTCACGGCGTTTCCAGCGAGAGCCATCGTCTCGGCGTCAGGTGGCGTTTCCCCCGTCACTGAGTGGGGCGGGGGGGTCCTCTTTGTACCCGCCGGAGAACTCAGCGAAAGTTTGAAAAGAAAACCCCGTCTCTGTTCCACACCAAGCGCGTCATCTGGGTCATCAGGACGTGGAAACTCCGGCCTTAAAGCACACAGACCGCCAGGCACAAAGCTGGGCCAGAAATAACCCCGGCTGTGGCTGCTCCAGCTGTGGCCTCATCCATGTCACTGATCGATCTGCCCAACGATATCATGAGCAACTCCCGGATTCGCCGCCACACGGGAGGACGAGAACGTTGCGTCCTTGGTCCGTTTTCCCGGCCCCGCATTTCCAGCCAAGAAGGATTCTATTCTCCGATTTTGCTTTTTTCGTTCCCTATTTGCATCGACTGCAACCGCGGGATCTGATAAACTGCTTTGGTTCTCATCCCTTCCTCGGAGGCACGGGGACCCACGACGCGTGGACCACGGGGAATGCAGCGACACTGAGTCTTGAAGGTTGGGGTCTCTGACCAGCTCAGTCAGGTCAGGGCCCTAACTCCGCGGCCTCCGAGCACGTCTGATTCCGTCAGAATTCCCACAGAGGTTTAGATTTTGTCTCATCACGCAGGCCTCAGGGAGACTGCGATGTTAAGTCGCAGAAGCCAATGGCTGACGGAACAAGCAGAACAGCTTACGTGTGAGGAGACTTTCCTTTATCTGAGGAGGAGCCCACAGCTTCCGTGAGAGGCAGAACCCGCCCCAGCACCAGTGTGGGCGCTGGGACCCTCCAGGCTCGGACAAAACACCCAGGCCTTGCTTGCCTCACGCGGCTTTCTTCCATACAAGCTTTTCTTCTGTTTACTCGGAAGGAAAAACTCAAAAACCCACTGAAACTCCGAAATATGTTCACGTGAAGCTGACACTATGAGTTTTAATAATAAGATCGTTGGGCCAACTTCTTTGTTAAAAGTTTTCCTCACCTTCACAACCTGACTATCCTACACAGATATTTCTTCAAAAAGGCAAAGGCACACACATGTGAAAAGACCTGACATCCAGCAATAAGTCCGCCACCTTCCAGTTGCCAAAAACACACAGAACATCCACGTGTAATTAAGATAGGAAACGAGGAGAGACATCCTGGACAGAAAAGGGCACCGTGAGAGCGAGTGAGGAGGTTACTGTTTTACTAAAAAGAAAATCCGGGTCTGGTCTAAATAAGCTTTCGCATGTCCGTCCTGCGAATCTGCTGTTTCCCGTAACTCTTTGCTCCGCCAGAGGAGCATGAAGGTCTCCAAGATCCTACGTGGGCCTTAGCAGCTGGCAACCTTACTGTGCTTCTACGTAGAAACGAGCAACTTGAAACTAGAAAACGCTGTGCGTG
This sequence comes from Cynopterus sphinx, assembly GCA_030015415.1. Taxonomy (NCBI): domain Eukaryota; kingdom Metazoa; phylum Chordata; class Mammalia; order Chiroptera; family Pteropodidae; genus Cynopterus; species Cynopterus sphinx. The sequence goes on from CM057384.1 coordinate 1,405,429, forward strand.
CAGCTGTGTGTGCAGTGTAACTTCCTGTATTCGCAGAATCGTAAACTCGTGTCCACCCTAAGAACCGGGGACACGTGTCATTCTCGGCATCACAGATGAGGAGGTGAGAAAGCCTCAGCGACTCCGGGAAGAGTGTTAAGCGGCAGGGCACAGAGCTGCCTAGAAGGAAGCTGGTTCGTGCCATGTCTCCCCTGACGTAACTGGGAATCGCACCCTAACCCGGCTGAGGGAAAATCCGTCTGGAAAAACATTTCAAAGCAGATTTCAATCCCGCAAATCTACGGATCCCACTGAGTGTCAACCACCGGCTGCTAAGCTGAGACGGACGGGGATGTCGGCAGCAACATCCTCTGGGAGCCACCTCCTGCGGGCAGGGCATGAGCCTTCTTTGGAGGGAAACCAAGCAGAATGGGCTAAGCAGTCGGCCAGCCGCCTTAGCAGAAAGACACCGGGGGGAGGATTCACCCCGTGAGTGAGACTGATCTGGACCCTGAAAAACACGCTGACCCAGCCCAGAGGGCCGGCGACAGGGCCGGACAGCTCTCCTCTGCACCCCGCCCAGCGGCCGCCTCAGACTCACCACACGACGCTGGGTGAAGGGACGTGGCGCCCACAAACAAGGGAGACCGGGGTCACGCCCAACTCAGGGGAAACGGTCACTTCCCGGAGAAAATGACACCACGAGCCAGGATCAGTTCTCAGTGCAGTGAGGCGGACTCGCGCGAAACGGCCGGTACCGGATGGTTTCGGCCTGAGCGTGATGTCCTCCGATCCGACCTCAGGCGGCGCTGGCGTCTCAGCGACTGCCCCGGGCATCGTGGTTCTTTGGACAGGGACAGAGTGAGCCGGAATGAAAGACGGTCGTTTTGTCTCGGGGGTTACGGAGCGACACGTCTCCTGTGGACCCTCGCCGCCTTCCCGCTGTGCCCTGGGGGCACTCAGGGGGAGCGTCACCCCACATTTTGGCCCCGTTGTCTAAGCTCACACTTTATCACACGAGTGACTCTGGGCCCAAGACCCGGGGGGAGTATCTTAGAGAACGACCCCCATCGCCCTGGGTTTTCCCCTCGAGTTACGCGGCACGACGACGCGTAAGCACCTTGCGTCTCGTCGGCTACGGTGATGAGCGACCGACCCGCTTTGGTCCCACTTGACGGAAATGACTCCGGAAAGGTTCTGAGATGCCGCCGATTCCTCGGGAAAGCCTGGCATCCTGGACTTCGGGAAGCAACCCCCGAGACAACGTGAACACACAGGGCCCGCGCACAGGGCCGGCGCGGGCACGGAGCGGCGGAGAGCTGGCGACCACGCGGACGGAAGGCTGCGGACAACTCTCGGGCTTTTGTCCTCTGCCTCCGGCACCAGGGGCTGCAGGGCAGAGCTGACGGCGCGGGCACCAGCCCCGCGTTCTCGAAGGCTCTGAAAGGTGAGACGGGAGGAGAGGGTGGCCCACTCCGGCCCGGGCGAGGCCGCGGGAAAGCGCCCACGCTCTCGGCGCTGCCCACAGCCGCGCCATCACTTCTGGGACCGCGTACTCGCTGACTTCTGAAAGAGGGGAACAAGCTACTCCTCTACCCGAAATGTGGCTGCATCCCTAGACTAACCGGGACAGAAAAGGACCCGCTGGAATCGACCTGCCCTATCAGACGGCGACGGACGATGACATGCGAAAGCAGGGCGCGCTCGGGCGGGGACAGTGGGGCTCGCTCCCTCCGCCACAGCACTCAGGCGAATCGACTTCTGTGAAGCAAAGAAAGGAGGCGCCGGGGAGGATGTCACCGGAACAGAGAGCGTCGGTACCAAGCCCCGTCTCCGCCCCGTCACCCGCTGCGGCAGCACAGCTGGCACAATCACAGCGCGCGGGGTCGTTGCAGTCTCCGCGCTTCCTTTTCGGGAGATGGAGGAGGTGGGATAGAGGAATGTCTGTACGCGTGTTCCGCGGGGACGTAATGACAAACAAGACGCGTCAGAGACGGAGGAAACAGGAAAGGACTCCAGAAGGCGGCGGCCTCCGACTGGGATTCGAAATAAAAAATGCTGATTTGCTGTGACGAGCAGGAGAGGTGCAGGGGAGGCTGGGGGTACCTGGGCCAGGCAGAACGACGCGGGGAAAGGAAGACACAGGGCGTGGGGTCGGGGGGAGCACGCGGATGATGAAAAGGCCACCTGCAGGCGAGCTCTGCGGCATGAACTTGGGGGAGAGACGGGGCCCGGGGCTGGCAGGTGGCGGGGGGGACACGGGGCAGCGCGTCCACCACGGACACCGCAGGGACCACGCCGCCCACTCGCCCCATCCTCCTCTCCCTGGGGTCCGAGCTCCTCGTTGACACAGCGACGATGCCCCGAGCTGCAGACTTTGCTGGTTCCCTCTAATGTTCAGAGGAAAAGGGAACTGGCGTGGCCTCCACCGCGGTTCTCGTCAGCCTAAAGCCAGCCCGGGTTCCAGGGTCCCCTTAGCATCCCCTCGGCCCCTGGAGGAAAGGCCGCCACTGGAGACCGTTTCCTAGAAGGGTCTGGGGGCCCAGTTCAGCTTCTAGCACATCCCTGACCCTACGGCCAAGGTCGCTGCAGGAACATGGCGACAGGACCCGCCACGCTCACAGCCCCCTCCCCTCGGGCCACTCTCCACCGAGAAGGCTCTGACTCCACCTTGCACCATCCACAAGTTCTCTCGTGACCACGACCCTACAGCGGCACCCTCCGGGCCACTCTGCGACAGCACCCTGGGGTGTTTTCAGCAGAGCTTCACACCCGATAAACCCTTTCCCCTCGGTGCATGTCACCCTTCTACCCTTACCCTCGGCCCACCAGCCCCGGATCGAAGGGGCATGAGAACGGAGGCTGTGTCACCCCAGGGGTGCCGAACCCCCGGGCCGCAGACCAGAACGGTCCGGGGCCTGTCAGGAACCAGGCCGCCCAGCAGGAGGCAAACGGCAGGCGAGCAGCAAAGCCGCTGCCCAGCGCCCGCATCACCGCCTCAGCCCAGACCATCGGGCGTGAGATTCTCGTAGGAGCACGGGCCCTGGTGCCGGCAAGGCTGGGGACGCGGCTACATAGTCTCTCCGTCTGGGGAACGGGGCAGTAGCTGCAGCGGATGCAGTAAAGGTCTCCTGAGGATAAACTAGCCGAGGAGTAGGTGAGACGCCTTTCTACGCATCCCTCGGAACGCTCCGTGAGCCAGGCTGCTCCCTCCTACAACCGCCTTCTGCGTCACCGTGCGCCTGTCCGTTTTACGCATCATGGAAAACGACCGAAATCTCCCCAAGAATCAGAGTCATGGAACACCCATGCTTAAAGGCCCGACAATAAAGCGCACAGATAGGTGCTCAAGGACACGGGGGCTTAAATTAGAGGTGACTCCGAGAAGGGGTCGGAAACGACCCCGTATTTCTGCAACACGGACCCTCCACTACGACCATGAGAATCCCCCTGAAAGCAGGGAATACGGCGGCTGCCAACACAGCGGCGGGCCCTGAGCAGCAGTCTCCAGTGCGAGGCGCGTGCCCCACGGGCGCACCCCAGCCGTGGCCGCTCCCCGAGCGGGCCTCGGATGGGGCAGGGTCTCGAGGAGTGAAAGGCACCCCTGAGTGAAGAAAGGAAGGGACCAAATTCTCAGCGGCAAGAGGGAAGGACAGCTTTAGAGTCTCCCAACAGGGCTGCTCGCGGCAGGCCCTGCCCCAAAGCCAGGCGGCTGAGGACACGTGTGTCCCCAGACGAACACCGACCCTGCTTCACCAGCCTTCCCGTTGCAAGCTTCCCTGGATGCTGGGCGGTGGGGACAACACATCGCTCCCGTGAAATGAGTTTCCCAGAAAAGGGAGGAAAGGTGGAGCCAGGAAGACGGGTAGAAAATAAACCGCGCTCTGCGACGCCCACCGGGCCTGAGACCAAAAGGACAAGCTGTCCCTCCCGGAAGAAAGAAGGACCAGAGAGAGAACCTCGCGCGGCGTTCTGCGTGCTGCCTGGCAGCGGGGGCCTGGGCTCTGTGAGGCTCCTTCTCAGAGCGCGCTGACGCTTCAGTCACTGCCAGGAGAACTAGGTACAACTCGGCCGAGTCCATGTGTTTTCATTTTTCCAAATTATAGCTAAAAGGTAAATTGCGGTGAAGACCATTTTCTCGGAGGAAGGAAACGAAGTCAGCGCAGGGAAGAAAAGCCCTCGGTGACAGGACTGACTGGAGGGCAGAAGTGAGAGCACATCAAGGAGCGAACAGGAGGAGGGGGTGTCCCCAGGACAGCCAAGAGCGGCTTCGAACACACGACAGCAGAGGGGTCCGCTGCCACTTCCCACGGAGGCCGAGGCCCCACGAGGTTCCGGGCACGGAAAGACGGGTTTTTGACCCTCAGGGAGGAGCTGCGGGAATGATGTGTTCTAGGTCCAAACGCCTCCCCCCAAAGCGAGCCGGAAAGTTCAACACGTGAACGGGAGCTGAGATCCCAGCGTGATGCTCCCTCCCTCCTGGCGACGTTCACCTGGAAAGTCTGCGATGCGCATCCCAGAGGGTGCACTTCTCCTGAAGCGACACGGAACAGACCTGGGAGGGACGCGAGGGCTCGTCTCCTGTGCGCCTCAGGGAGCTGTCGCGAAAGTCAGGGAACCTTCTAAAGCCAAGTACCTGCTTTAGAGGAACCGAGGCGACCGCCTAGCCAAAGGCAAACTATTTCCTTAAAATAGACAGGCAAGTGACAACAGCGGGGTCCATAACATGCCAGGAAGCGCGCCGCTTCTGAGCGCAGGGCGGTCCCCTGCCTTGTTATTCCCTCTGAAAGCGGCCCAGCTTTTTAATCAGCCCAAAGTATCACGGCAATGCTCGGCAACAAGTGCGCCTGCACGTGGGGATGTGGCTTTCCCGGGAGTGCTGGTTCTGGAAGACACTGTCGCGTTTCAAGGAAAAGGCCCAGGTTTACGTCTCCACTGAAACCTGGCTAAAACGGCGGCTGCCAGGCCATTTTACGTGGAGCTGGGGAAGCTCCTGAGGAAAGGAAGGAAAGGAGATGAGCGAGACGCCAAGACTCGCACGGTGCCACGTCACATACTCCCAGCTTACGGCAATGAGACCGTGTTCGGAGCTGCCAGCCTCCCTCTCCCGCCATCAGAGCAGGCGGGGGTTAGTACTGAACCACGCAGGAGAACGTCCTGCTTCTCAGATTGAAGGGAAAGACGCCTTAGCCACCGCCCCAAGGGTCTGACAAACGGGGAGAAGCCGGAGAGACGTGCGGGCTCGGTGATCTGAAGGAGGCCTGGGGACCAGGGCCCGGCTGAAGCCGCTGCCCAGCCCTGAGCCCACCGCCGGGCCCCGGGCCCCCCGCACAGCTGAGCCCCAAGACACATCACCTTCACCAGATCCCCCAGGAGTCCCTTCAGTGAAAAAGGAACACGGCGGCTTTGATGTGGATGCTAACCGATAGCTGAAGAAACAGGGACATGTCCCTTGTGACATCACTTGACGCCGAGACCCCTGACGCGCACCCCTGACTTAGAGTCCTTTACTGGGGGAGCGGTTTGGGAGGCAGGGGGCCTCGCCCGAGGCGCTGACAGCGCAGGCACCTGCTGACGGTGGCCCGGGCGGACGCCACGAAAGCAGAGATTCGGCTCAGGTCTGAGCCAGTCCCTCCCCAGCCTCCCGTTCACACCGTCGTCACCCAAGGCCCAGCTGACACCCACGCCTGCAGGAGGACGCCCCGGCTCCCTACCGGAGGGCGCACCCGGCTTGCCCTCAGATTCCCTTCTCCCGGCTGTTCCAGTTGTGATCGATGGTGGAGAAGCCCGTTTTCTAGATTGATGACTGTGAACGACTCCACGTCGCAAAGACACTCTGGCCCACTGTCTTACAAAGAGGACCACTCCTTTAAGATACGGGATTCTTTAGGACAAACTCGCACATTTGTGGGAGTTTGTTATTTTAGAATGAGAACCGGATGTGGCCACGTAGCTGTTCATATTTCAGTGTGCAAGATTTCAGAAATCCAGCAACGCACTACCTTAAGTTCATGAAAATTCGGGACAAAACAGTACATTCTTATACAAGCCATTACCTCAGGTGTTCGTGGAGCCAAAAAAACGTATCTGTGAAATTATGTAGTTTCCTGTTGCTAATGATAGTCATGCTGACAAAATTTATTGGTTCATCAAACTATAGTTTAAGTAAATGAATTTATTTGTAATAAATTATCATTTTTGCATATATCAGTCAGAGCACACGGCCTAAATACTTGCAAACAAAATGCATTATTAATTGAAACGTCGCAGCCTATTTAGCTAACTTCTATTACTATTTGCTATAACGTGCAATGCATAAGAGGCGAGAATCGAATGCAAAACATAAAAAATAAACTGATTATACTGTCCTGGAGAAATTAAAATATAGCAAGCTTGCAAAATTGTACCCAAGACATTAATGTTTTAAATAGGTAAAAAAAAAAAAAAGAAAAACCCACATCTAACTTCATCTGAGAACAGTCATGCCCACAGTGACAGTTCGACATGCTGATGTGGGGTTTCTGCTCCTAGAGCCAATGAAAGGCCTCAGCTCGCTCCCCGAGGAAGCGGGGAGCGTGGGACGGAGGAGAGGGGCCTCCGGCACTCACTGTGCGGGCTTTGGTCCTTAATCCTAGGCCTCTCCGACGACAGGTGTCTGTCTGTCTGCTGGAAAGTGGTGCTGCTGCTGCTGCAGGCCCGGGATTCTGACTCAGCGTTCCCACGCGGCCAGAGCGGATGCTCACAAGCAGATACCACAAACCAGAATTCTTAACACGGGAGAAGGACTCAGATGCTTAATCTAGATTAAGGTGGACTACTCGGCAAGTCATAACTCAGAAGGTGGGGCATACCTTCCCCTGTGACATTCATTTCCTGATTTTAGGGCAAAAATCGTGTCGGTGACAAAGAAAACACTTGCCATTATCTCCAAGGGGAGAGAGACATGCAACGATTCTCTTGCCTCGTTTCAGACTCCTTTATGCACCGGGGACCGGGATCAGTGGGAGCGAGCAGGACGCTCCCGGCGTGCACAGCAGAAAGGAAATGGAAAAAGCAAACTGCACGTCTGGGACTCCCAGCTCCTATCACAATACATTAGAGGCACCTTCCAGTGTTGAGGTGTTTGGAGGATATACCCACACAGATATACACACGCATAGTGTGTGTGTGCGTGTGTGCAGTAATGACTTTCCATTCATATGAAGAAATAGAAACATTTGTTCAGATTTTTGAATAATTTTTAAAATTCCTAAATAAAAAGTAAAGTGATATGTTTGAATTCAAAATGTATCCTAGACATATAGCAGGGAACTACTTCCTTTTTACTAATCATCCAACCTAAACTGTTTTCGCGGAAATTTATTTTGTGAATAAAGCACCCTAAGTACCTCTATGTAAAGATTCCCGAAGTGAGATGATCGGTGCAAGGAAGAGCACAAGAATTAGAGCAAAAAAATAAAAAAATAAAGAACAATTCTAACATGTATTAGTTGTGAGATATTGAATGTATCATTATATGCTCCTGAATCCCAGTCCTTAGATCTATAAAATCGGAATAATAATACATTGCTAATAAGGTCATAGAATGAATAAGATGATGCATGAAAACAGTGAGAACAAAGTAAAAATGTTTTGTTTCTCATTTCCTAAACACTTATGACATACAACTTTCAACTTAGGAAACGTAAAAAGTCTCAAATTATAACTTAAAAAATATAGAAATTTTAACTTTCAAGAATAATGAATTCAGGGTGTGTTCGACACATACATTTTGGCTCAAGTTAAATATAATCCTACAAAGGAAAATAAAAGAAACCAAAGGTAAAAAGCACACACATATTACGCCCCACTATTTTGACAAAGTCATATCCAAATAAGATGCGAGGAGAGCGTATGCCTCCAACAGAAAACTCACGTTAGAGTTCTCATAAACACAGAAATGTAAGAGCATTTAAATGTTTTTAAGTCCAACATTCAAAAATACGGCAGAAAAGGCCCTACAGAGTAGCAGAAGACCTTGCATTGTTACTGACATTTTAAACTTAAAAAACAAGTTTCCAGGAGTGTCTAGAAGTGCAGGTTCCACCTTGGGGGGGATTCAGGCGGTCTGAAGTCTCCCACCAAGCCTTCGACAGAACGAGAGTGCGCTTGCACCAGGCCTGAGAGAGTCGCACGTTTTAAAGACTCAAGACTTCGAGAGTGGCCATCCTCACCTCGTAGCTGGCATAACTGTGTTTCAGTTCACCTAATATAATTAAGTCTAAGTGATGAAGCTAATTATGATGCAGGAGCAAGAAAAAGAAAACCTGGCAGCTGATGACATAATAATTGTAGTGTTATTTTTCGTGACATGGCAACTGTGGTATTATTTTGGGGATGACACAAGATGTATTTCTTTAATATCAGTAATGTTTAATTCTACGGTAAGAATTTAAAAATGTTATTTTAAAACCTCAAAATAAAGATGCAGGGGAAAAAACTAGACAAAGATTAGTTTTACGTATTTATTTTAGCTCGTTCTAATGTCGCTGCAGAGGTCAGTCCCCTCTGATTTAACTCTTCGGCTGTTTCAAGGTTATTTTGTAAATTCACAACGTCCCTCAAATCCTTTCAAATATTTTTAGAATGAATTTTTTAAAATTAAAATATGACAGTAAATTTTAGTGAGAAAATGGCTTAAAATATGATATGCAACAACAGAGCACCACAAATGCAAACATGTGAACTGACGTGGTCAAAATTCTAGAAGTCACCGTATTAAACATATTATCCGATGAAAATATAACTATATCTGTTAGATAAAAAAATAAAAGAAAATTACCTTTCTTTTGGGGTGCCAACTCCATGTTTGCCTAGTAGATGAGTGTTCAAGTGCTTCTTCATTACAAAAGCAACCCTAAAAAAGAAATAACATAATTATAGAACTGAGACTTGACTCCCTGCTAGAATTATGCACAAAAATTATTTAAAATTAGACACGTATGCAGGGATGTAACATGAAAATGCATGTTGCAGGGGCTCTTGCTAAACAGAAAGCTTGGTGCAGACTAAATATACTGCAGTACTTGGCAGCCATAGCAGGACCGTGTTTACACTGACTGGTTCCTTTTCCTATTTGAGGACACCAGAATGACCGAAACAACAACTTTCGCTCTTTAGTCACCGTCTGCACGGCTAGTTCGTGTGAAAAATAGAGCAATACCTCGACATAACGTTCATCGGCCATTAGCTGCCCTCAGATTTCAATCACGAAATGATTTCAGAAAATGTCACTTTATTAAATATTCAAGAGACTATAAAAGACAAAGTGAACAGCCTTCACGAAGTTTCCTTACAAACGCGGCCGTAATTGGAAGAGCGGTGTTTTACAAACGGCATAAACGGTCGCGGCGCCGGCAGCACGTGAAAGAAACGGACTCCAGCGCCGACAAGATACCAACGGCTGAACCAAACAAGTGCCGCTGGCCAGCGCTCTCGATTTTATACGCCAATCCGCGGGCCTCACTCAGTTTTGCTGACGGAAACGCGACATGGACCGGGACTGCAGCCGGCCCACGAGCACCGTTCTGCTGCCGAACGGAGCCCAGCATCCACTCAGCTACGCTGTGTGACGATTTAAAACGAGCGAGGTCTCGTTCAGGGGCCTCAGACTCCCACGGCTCTCTTGATAAGGAAAAGAATTCCACTGCTGTAACTTCCGTGTGAAAGGGCTCGCAAACATCTCTGGTAATTACGCATTACAGCTGTCCTTCATAAAGTTAATTACTAATAGCTGAAAGGCGGCCGAATCCATTTGCATGTGTACATGAAAGGCATGACACATGCAAAAATATGATTTTAATTAGCATTCCATGATATGAAGGGCTACAAATCAAATGGGCGTGTTACAGGATTGCTAACATTAAACACGGAGCTCATCCGGACGTGTTTGCACAAAGGGGCGACGTAAGACTGGAAAGGGACGTGTGTCAAAAGCCAAGACCAAAGCAAGTTTTAAAGCTGCGGATGCTTCTTTTCTTTCCATGGGTGGTTTGTGCTGGTCGTCCTCCTACGCTGTTACAGAACCTCGGATTTAAGGCTAAAATAAATAAATATATTTTTTTAAATGACTACGACTTCATGATTCAAATACTGCCTTTTATACACTGAAAACAACGTTATTCCTTTTTACCTATTAGGCAACACTATGACAACACACACTTTACAACTTTAAAGAACTGATCACACCGTCAATCATTAACATGGAAAAGTAATCATTACATGTAATGAATCAAACTGCGCTAACATGTGTTAAATGCTTAACAAAAATAACAGTACGAGATAGTCTATATGTATTTCTGCTTGATTTGGACAAAGTAAATGACATTTTTTATTTCCTTAAAAGAGAATACAGTAGTAACAACAGTCCATTTAAGCCTAACTTCCCTACTATCCTCTATTTTCCTATAATTAAAAAAACATAAAGCTAATAGAAAAGAGCAAAGGTTGAGAATCCAAAGCTGCAAAGCACAGCTTATTTACACGACCAAGTGTAATTTAAGAGACCTGAGCTTGAAAACCACACTGTAGTCTTTTTTTTTAATTATTAATTAAAATGTTTAAGAACTGAAACAAAGGTATCGCACTACACAGGAGAACAAACAAAAGTACGCAGGAAGGGACAGCCTCTACCTAGCATAGCATGCTTAGTCACGTGGCAGATATCTAGAAGACTAAATATTTAAAAGAATGACTCTTTATTATGGGAGAAATTACAATACTACAACACAGTTAGAGTCACACACGAAATATTCACCCCAGTCTGACTTGAAGTAAAATCCTTTAAATCTGGTCACACGACAAGCACGAGGGATGTACAAGTCGGAGTCGTTACAATCTCAGTTGAAAAAGAGAAGCCAAGCACGGCTGACTCAAACCAACGTAGTGACCCACGTGCACAGAAAACGGCCAGCGGTTTGCGGCCATCAGCACAGCGTCGTTTTAATGTTTTTAACACAACAGTTGTTTTGGAAAACGTAGGATCTAGACACCCCCAGAAGTTAAACGACGACAATCCCAAGCCCGCCAGGCTCCCTGGGACACCCAGCTCCTAGCGCATGGCGCCTTCGCACCGTCACCGCGTTCGCACACGTGCACGAGCCCCCACTGCGTGCCCCCGTAGGCTGGCAGGTGCCACGGAAAATCAGCGTCGCACGGTCAGGGAGCGATCATGCTCCCTAAACTGTAGCGCGGGGACAATGACACTCATCTCGGACGTGTATGAAAACGAGCTAACGCAAACGTGTCAGTCAGCGCCGTGGCTGCTACACAGCCATCCCCTGGCATGGGTTCGCCCGGCCACCAGCTAGGGTCTGGACGGAGGTCCAGAGGTGACTGACACGCAGCCCCCGCGACCACAGGGGTCCGAATCCAGGTCGTGGAAGCCGATGTCCACAGAGGTACCGCCAGCGTGCAGCGGGGAGAAACAAAACGAACGTTCACAAACAGGGCCGCGGGCGTGCCCAACAGTCTCACACCGCGGCTGGAACCCGAAAGCTTTCCCCCTCCCCCAAATCCAGCAGCGCTGACCAATCGAAGCCACCCCATTTCCTGTGAGTGCGAAGCCAGGCCACGCCAGACGAGCTGATTTCCATCATGACACACGCATAAACTGCAGCCCATCCACATGCTAAGGCTACGGCTGAGAAGGGAAACACAAACTATAACCGATCCTCCAAAGAACAGCAGCCCATTTCCCCGTGGAGGTTCCGATGCACAAAAACACGCTGCCCACCACGTGCTCTGACTTTCAGAGCAATGCCACTTGTCCTTAAAACAGAGAGAAGCTTCCGCCCCCCGCGTCACGTCTTTTCTACGACTAATAAGGCCTTACCACTCTGAAACGACCTAAACGGAGAGATTACCCTTGCACTGCCGTTTCACGTGTCCATTTCCACTTTTAACGGGGCGGCCATAAAGGAGAGACGGATGATGGATTTCAGACTGCGGGGAGCGTGCGTTTCTCCGGCGACCCCACGCACAGGCGCGACGGCTCCGGCCCGAGGCCCGCACCTGGCCTCCCAGACCTGGGGCAGCGGCTCCTGGGAGCAGCAACGCGGGCCCGGCTGACCCGGGCGCACTGGGCGCAGTCACAGTGCATCTGAGGGTGGTGGAGGCGGGCGGGGAGGGGGCAGGAGATGCCACGGCGCTGGCTCCGACAGTGCAGGGAGGCGCGCAGGTGTCCCTGGCCTGTGCGTGTCCCACCCCTAACGACCGCGTCCGCGGGCCCTCAGCCGGTGCACGGAGCCTGCCCGCCTGGATGGTGACGCGGCGGCTGCACGTGGCCGCGGGCCCACGCTGTCACTCGTCCCGCATTCGTCAGCTGGCCTCCCTCCGTGCAGAACTCGCCGTTTTCCTGTCGCTCTGCCTCGTGCTCCCTCTGACCCTCACTCTTTAGAGCATTTGACACGGACGCTGGGACGCTCGTTTTTATGCCGTTTTATCACCAATTACCTGCACGATTACGGGTACAGTTCTCGAACCGGCCCCACACTGGCCAGGGGAAAGGAACCCTGTAAGGCCGGCTGCTGCCTCGAGCCACCGTCCCCTCGGGGTTCGGGCTTGGCCTGCTTCCCAGCGCCCCTTCCCTGCACACGCCCGCGATCAGCCCTGGTTTCCCACCGGTCCGGGCGCCGCTGTGGTGACCGCGGCGGCGGTGTCACCGAGTGCGAGCCCTTCCATCGCACCATCAGGAAACGAGTAAACCACACGTCGACAAGTGGGTGGTGGGCGGAAAGGGCATCTTCACAGAAGAGCGCGACTGCCACGTGCCACACACGAGTCTGCCCACGAGCACGCGCCCTAAACCAAACGGTGACGTCATCGTAAAATATTTTGTGACATAGTTTCAGGTGGCAAATGTGTCGCTGTAAATAAATTATGCTTTATTTACGAAATCGAAGCTTCCGACTAAATGCATCGCTGCTTCCTTGAATCTCCCGACAACTTGGCTTCTCGGGCCAGCTCTCCCACACCACCTTGATCCCTCCCTGCTTCCCGCGACCCTCGGCCCTCGTTCCTCCTCTCGTCCAATCGGGGTGACGCTTTCATTCATGCGCAGTCAGTTTTCAAAAGTGCAACTCACCTCCTGGGCTTCTCCGAGCATGACTCTAGAATACACACCCCCATCGGGGCCTTTCCGAGGGGGTATTTTCTGGTCTGAGCCGACGACACCTTAAAGCCCGCGCGCCGTCACGCGCTGCCCTGGCTAGCGGTCCCCTCCAGGCCTCCCTAATCCCAGCAGCTTGCCGCCTGCCCAGTCCCATCATCGCACTCTCGCACCCAGGTGTCCTCAGCGGCTTCTCACAGACGGCCCCTGGGAAGACCCTCCTTCTCTCTCTCTCTGCTCTCTTTCCAGGAGACCACGCCATTCCTCAGCTTTAGCTTCCGGTGCCCGCCACACGGCTCAGCCCTCCCACAACCATGGTCACATCCCGGTCTACAAACACCTACGTTCACACTGGCCTCAGCTCACAACAGTCTCGCTTCCTTTCTGAACTGAAGGAAGCACCAAGTCCTAAGCAGGCACACGTCGGGCTTTGACAGTCATTCTGAGCCACTGGTCCCAATTTCCGACCTGAAGAGAGAACCTGAATGAAATGAGGGGGAAGCCACATCTCGACAGGAGCTGAGAACCACCGAAATGCTCGACAGCAGCGGCGTGACTGTGCCAGGCCAGCACGCACCGGTCAGAAGTGCAAACGTGCCTCACGACACGTGAGATGTAGGACGGACAAAAGCATGACGGGGCGTGACCCACGTCGGTGTGCGCTTTCCTGGTCTGACACGTGCACACACAGACACCTGTCAGTGTTGCTGACACGAGATGCGGCTTCAGATTATCATATTCTTTATCTTCAACGAGCGAAATTTTTAAACGCAAAAGCTAACGTGATGCTCCACGTTAACCGGCGTGTCCTCGGCGGCTCCTCACAAGTGAACGAGCGGGCGGTGTGGGCTTGCTCAGCTCAGCCTGAGAGAAGAGGAAACCGGGGCTCCGAGGGGCAAGCAGCTTTGACTTTTTCAAGAAAATGTGGCAAAGAAGCTGAAAATGCAAAAGCAGGATTCACGCCTGGGGACCTTCATCCAGAGTTCCTCTCCCCATTCTACGCTTCCTGACTAAGATCACAGCCTCATCGAAAAGCAGGAAACAGAAAAAGAAAACACTGCAGAGATGGAAGTGTTCACATACAGAAGCATCAATATGTTAAATCCCGTTATCAGTGAAAACGAGCCCTTCCAAACGGCTGAGGGGAAGACCTAGCAGTTGACTGAGATTGGAACGTGCTCGTAAATGTTTGTCACACGATGAAGATACAAACCTAAGTTTCATGACCTGCGATAAGGTCAGAGAAAACAAACAGCAATCAGTTAACGAGAAAAATGACGCTTAGAAACAAATATAGAGATGCTCATCATGACTGAGACAAAAGCCAACTGAGATGAGACTGTGATGGTTTTATTAGAAACTGAACCAAGAAAAAAGTATTTTATCCGCAAAGTGTCAGAAATCAAAATCACACTGACTGTCGAAATGCACAAAACCAAACCCAGGGCGAAGTGTTCAAGTTTCATCTACATAAAGTGGAATACATTATATACCACCCGCAACGTATCCGAAGAGGCGCCCGTCAATACAATTTCCACCCACTTCTTTGCCTACTAATGAGCACGTTAACTTAAATGAGGACAAAAAACCTGGGCTCCAAGGCATTAACATCTGTCAGAAAATTTACCCTGCAAATAAAAGAAAAATCGACAACCACATCATGTTTACCAGGAAACTCAGAAGTTCACAAGTCTCGTACAACACCTGAAAGCGGGATTCCTCGAACTCGGCAAATCAGTGCGAGGCCACACCCAGTACAGGCGACCCCGGAACAACGTGGGGGCCGGGGGCGACCCCCACACAGCAGAAACCCCGCGGGTAACGTCTGACGCCCCGAGAGCCCGCAGCTGACTGAAGCCGCACTATCAACAGCGATTAACGATATTTTGCATTTTCTAACCACAAAACTACATCCTGACAACAAAGTAAGCTCGAGAAAATGGGAGGAAAATTGTAGGAAAGAGGAAATGCACTGAGCGCACTTCTGTGTGAGGATGCGCGTGTGAGCAGCCCCGGGGGGGCAAGGCCATCCGCCCGCCTTTCACCGCTGCTCGGATAGCTCGTGGCACGGTACCTCGGGCGCCGGGGCCCTTGTCTGCCATCGCCGCCGAGCCCAGGGTTTCCATGTGTGAAAAGGGCCCTGGTAATTTTCCATGCAGCAACGTCCTTCGAAACCACATTATCAACATCCCCGCAACTGAAATCATAGAGAGCCTTCTAATACTCTAAAATTACACTTATTCTCCCGAATGCTTTGCTTCTTCGTGAAAACAAACCACGTTGACTGACAAATCCTCACGAAGAGACGAAACCCAGAAAAGGCCTTTTCCGAGTGGCACAGCTCTCCCACGAACAAGCACTCTGTGTTAAAGAGAAAAGCAAAGCACTGAGATTCCGGGTATGATGAGGGTGAGCGACGGCGGCGAGAGACGTCCCTACAGACACTGCGAGATGCTGGCGCCCACCCGGCCGCGCACACGGTTCCCTGCACCAGGCGAGGGCGGCGCGCTGGCACGCCTCCGCTTCCAGCGTCGGTCCACGCTCACGTCAAGAGGGGCCGTAAACACGGATCTACTGGTGCTGTCGTTTGTCAGGCCACGGTACCCCCCAAAGACGGCCGCGCCGCGCTGCAGACTCCGAGCATTAACCGTTCTCAGTGACCCCAAAAGCGGTCACGGCAGGGCGCTTTTCCTCCCGGGCTGTGTTTGCAGCCGGGGCGGCTGCCGAGCTCCGAGCTTCACACACACCGACCCGCTTAACCCTCACCGCGACCCACCGGACAGACAGCGCCCTGAGGTGCAGACACGCCAGGCGCCTGCCCCGGGCCGCGAGGGGACGGCGGCGTCGGGATTCCTGGCCCGGCGGTCCTGCCCGTCGCCCGCTGCACGCGATCACCAGGCCGCGGCTTCTCTCCTTATGAACTATTAGTGTATTTGGTCTTATTTCAGGTGCGTTTGGTTTTTTAACTAAAAAGTCACTTGCAAAATAAGGAAATCAGCGACCCAAGCGCATTTCATCTCTGAGTTCAAGGAACACCGCAGGCAGCAGCTGTCCGGTGGCGCAGACGCTGAACTCGAGTCAGAATCCTGGCTCTGATGTGGCTGTGACGTTAACAGTGACCGGGCCCTGGCTCCGTGGGACAAAATGAGGTGGCCCTCACGTACACTGTGTGTCTGCGGGGGGGACAGGTGCACGACTCAGTCAACAACCACGTCAGTGCTGAACCACAGAGTGCGGCTTGCACGACCCCCGAGAGGACGCCTGGCAGGGGAGTCGAAAACAAACGGTGTTACCGCCACGGCCACCCACCCTGTTGTGAGGCCACTGGCTGAGCCCCCCCCGCCGCCCGCAACACAGGGCTCCGCACAGAGCCCTTTACCTGGAGTGGCCGCGGCTCCCCTGAAGGTGGCAAAGCCACATGGGACCTCTGTTCCCGCCAGCTACTACCTGGGGCCTGGCAACGGAAATTAACGTGCAGCAGACCCCGGGGGACGTGGGAGCAGGCCTGGCCGCAGTGTCTGGGGCTGAGCAAGCCCAGCCCACCCGGGGACGCCCCTGGGGCTGTGGTGACGACTACGTGACGTGGTGTGCCCGGGGAGCGCCCAGAAGCTGCCCCCTGCTTTTAGGGGATGATGAAGTCAGGACCGCGCCCAGAGCCGGGGGGAGAGGGCGCGGCCCCTGCACGGAGCCCGCGCTGGGCAGGGGACCCCGAGTCCCCACTTCAGCCTTCCTTCCGGGGGACGGAGACCGTCCTCACAGGGCCACGCACGCAGGAAAAGGCGAGGATGAAGGAAATGCACCGTTCTGGCGAGAGGACCCTCACCGCCGGAGGGGGGGACAACGGTGTGCCGGGAGCGATCGGCTGTCTGGTCTTACTGACCTCAGTTTCCAGTGAACGAAGCCGGGTGTGATGGAGTTAGACACAGCGATGCCTCGGGAAGGATGTACCTGAACCCACGACCTCGAGGCCCCTAACCAGGAAAGTGCGGGACACCGCAGCAGAGGCGGCGAGCCCCGGGACACGACCAGCGTTAACAAATGAGGGGCCCTTCTTACCCAAGCATGTAATTCTGGTATTGCCTTTATTGATTAAATGTGCAGACGCTAAAACACACGCGGGCGTCTCTCTCTAGGAATCAAACACCAGTCGATAAACCCACCAAAACAGGGATTTCCACTTTTACACGTCATTTGTCTTCAACTTTCTTCTGCGATCGGTCATGCAACGACACGAGAGACGACGACGCCAGTGGCGGCGTGGGGACCAGCCCCCGGTCCCAGTCCTGCCCGCGGGGGACCTGGGATCGCTAGGCCCCCGGGGGCCGGCCGACGGGTGGCGCAAAGCCACGCGCGGTCTGGTAACCGCGAGACGTGCTCGTTGGTCGTTTCCACTCGAGACTCTGCCAGGGTGACAGCGCCACGTCCAAAACGCAGGGGCGGGACTCCTGATTGACAGCGACGTCGGGGGAAAGAAACGGGCCCTTGAAACTGTCGTTACTCTGGAAAGAATAAACAAGATCACTCCCGTGGAAGGGGAGTTGAGACTGGTCAGGCACGCTCAACGTGCCCATCCGAAGCCAGGTTCACGGGGCCATTTGCACTAAGAGTCAAAACCAGAGACTGCACAATGCCACGACCCCCGTGACCTCGGCTGGCACGCAGACGCCGCCACGGCACCCGTGCAGGCGAGGGGACCCGCGCGGTGCATCGAGGTTCGCACGGCACAGAGCCACAGCAAGTCCCCCCTGGTGGAACACAGACGCGCCAGGCATGGTGACCCCGGGACGCGCTAGGGCACAGAATGCGATCTGTGTTCGCCGGTCCGGCAGGCACGTCGAAAACACGCGGTGCCTCGGGGAGATCGTCGCCAGCATGGACGACGGCCGACCGGAGAAAGGCGGCGTGCCCACGAACGCGCGTGCTGCCGGCGGGATCGCCCGCCTCTCCCAGTCTCCAGCCAGACACAGCACGGGAACCACTGGAATCAAACCCTCCGAAATCAGAGTCAGGATGGTTTCCTTCCCGCTTAAATCCCCTTGTCACCTGAGATGGGCCGCGCTGACGACTCCCAGCTCACGGCTTCAGCGACAGACGGCAAAGTGGGGGTGTGCAGGAGGAGGAGGAGGGGTACCCTCCACAGACTAAACCCAGCTAGGACGGCCTCTCCCAGGAGCAGGGCAGGGCGCTGTGGGCTGGCTCCTGGAGTGTGTTTTGACTCAGGCAGACGCAGAGCATCTTCCCGCTTTTATTAGGGGGTAAACGCGGATTCAGATGGTGTGTACAGGCGCGGACGAGGGCAAGGGAGACAGAGTCTGTAGCGTGACAAAAAAGAGACGCAAAAGCTGCATCGCTCCATCTCCCAGGAGTCGCCCTTTATCCATGGTTTTGCTTGCTGCAGCTTCAGGCACCTGTGGTCCACCACAGTCGGAAATAGTGAATAAGAACAAAAAATGACGTTGACTGAGAAACTCTGTGATCTGAAGAGACCCATAGCGAGAGACTGAACTACGTATCAAAAAATTTCGAACAAAAACAACGACTAGGCTCAGATGGCTTCACCAGTGAACTCTGCCAGACGTTTAACAAATAAAACCAATCCTTCCCAAACTTCCAAAGATTAGGAGAGGGTAAACGTTTTCCGAGCGACTCCGCGAGGCTCTGATAGAAAACAGGGTGAAGACGGAGCCCCTCGTGAGCACAGAGGCGGCATCCGCCCACACGACGCTGAGGCCTGAAACCGGGACCGAGTGGGAAGGGCTGCATATGCTCGCCAGCGGGTGCAGTCCCGGAAGGCGAGCCTGCTAACAAAGCAGCATCACCGAACGCAGGACGTCCCGATTACACAGGACAAGACCCCAGGAGCACTCCACCAGACGCAGGAACGGCATTTGGCAATACTCAACGTCCCTTCGCGATGGAATTGGAGAGAACGTCCTCTCCGACCAACGCCCCCCTGCAGAGGCGTCCCAGCTATCGCTGCACTCGCTGGCGGGAGAAGGGATGCCATCGGCCTGCGACCAGGGGCCGGGCAGGGACGCGACGCTGGGCAGGCTTCAGCCAGCGAAGCCGGGCGAGGGAAACAGGGATGAAATTAATCAGAAAGAGAGAGACTGAAAAGAAGGACGTGTGAGGAAGCCGCAAAAAACCCACCGAAACTGAGAAACAAACCGAGCGATGAGGCAGGATACGGCGTCCACACACAGCGGATGAACGCACTCCTGCGCGCTGACAGGAAGGGCGCAGAGATGGAATCATGAAAACACGTTACTACGCAGGAAGGATTTGAACAAGAAAGTGCAAGGCCCCCAATGAAAGCTGGAAAAGATCACTAAAAACTAAAGGTCTAAGCAAGTAGGAAGACATCCCGGGCCGTGGGGTGAAACACAAATGGCCAAACACGCAGTGGACACGTGACCCAGCGGTTCTCCTCTCACGTACGTGACACAGGCAAGGGCACTGGAACCTCACGCCCACACAAGCGTGTGCACAAACACCCACGGCAGCACGAGTCACAACAGCCCCAAAGCAGAAATGATCAAGATGCGCACGAACTGAGGGGTGGATCTGGAAAAAGTGCTGTTTTCTCACAAGGCGATACGCTCCTACTCGTCAGCCACAGAAGGAATGGACCGTGGACACACGCTGTAACACAGACGGATCTGGAAAACGTGCCACAGGAACGCGGCCGGGCACAAAAGGCCGCACAGCTCATAACCCCGTTTACACGAAACACCCAGAAAAGGCAAACCACAGAGGCAGAAGGCAGACTGTGCCCAGACGGACCACGCTGAGCTGGAAAGGTGCCCCTGCTCCGAAAGAAGTCTCATTCGCAAGGTCACACGCTGCGGGTCTGTGAGGGACACCGTACCCTGGAACTCCACTTTCCACCCTGTGTCCTGTAGGCCGAAATCTTGTAAAACGCTCTCAAAGTACGTCAGCCTCCTCCAAAGAAGGCTGAACCTCACGGGCAACGGGAGCTGGAGGAGGGAGAGGTTCCTGGCAGAAGAGAGCTAAGGAGAAGCCCAGGCAGGGCCGGGGGCCTGGGTCCGGACCCCCGCACAGCGGTGAAGCACAGAGGGCGGGGGACCCGGTGGCCCGAGCGCTGAACGGTGTTCAGTGTGTTCGTTTTCCGGGTTAGAAAGGGCAGAGAAGCAGATGAAAATACATGTGAGTAAACAGTTCTGTAGGAAATAAAGAAGTCTGTTCGCCGAGGAAGTAAATCCCAAAACCAGCGACACTAACCTGGCGCCCAGACCCTGCACTGAGATCTAGCTCTCCTGCCGACAAAGAAAAGCTGATCCCTCGTCCGGATATCCGCGGTGCCCGGAATAAAAGGGGGACAAAGACATGTCGTAAGAACAGCGGAGACCGCACCCACGGGCTCCTGTGGCCCACGGGTGAGCCGGCTAACCGTGCAACTGATTCGTAAACCTAGTAAAACCCGCGTGTGCACACACCACACAAAAGCGAACCGAACAGACGAATGAAACCATCCCCTCCAGCTACGAAGTGCAGGAGAGGCAGACGCGCCACGAAATAACCGGACTGCAAACCCCGAAGGTTAGACTCTCCCACCTGCTCCCTCAGGAAGCAGAGTGACCGCACGCCGGCGGTGTTTTACTCTGCCTGACAACCCCGCCTGTGTTTGCCCTGGAAAACGGTAAAAGTCACAGAACCGCATACTCGTCTAGTGTCTGTAGCTGGCCTAAGATGCTTTGTCACTCTCGCTCCTCATTCTCATAGCAAATCAGTGTCCTCTCCCTATAGTATTAGAGGGGAATTGATGGTGTCTATTATTTGGAGTTTTATTACCCAAATAGGATATTAAGACTTGAGCCCGCTGGTGTACTTTCAGCCATGACACGCGAGACTGTTCACGGACCCACTCACGCTGGAGACAACACAGTGATTTACTTCCAGAAACGAAGTGATTCGGGAAAGGACTCCGAACTCTGCGCTACAGCACCTCAGACGACGACATCCACGAGCATCCTGCAGACGTCTCCGAGGCGTCTCTCCCTCTTCCGCGGCAGCTTCGCCAGGCTTCATTCACGGGGGATGGCAGGGCAGGGTGGATGGAGTCCATGCGGGGGGACCTCAGTCGTTTTATCACTTACAAAGCCAACAGCCCCTAAGACTGAGCAATCACTGCAGCGCCTGGGCAAAATGGCACTTTTTCTTTCTTTTTTTTAATTCCAGGAAGTGGCTGGAAGGCACAGGCCATGGGCAACGAGCTGATGCAGGGCGCCTTCCGCTCTGCGGTGAAGGAGGCGGGAGGAAGCACGGCCAGGCGGGGGGCGGCCGGGGCGGGCCGGGAGCCGGACACCGACGCCCCGCGTAAGGCTCCGCCAAGTAAAACTGACTGAGATGGAGGCTGCTTTGCATGGTACAGTGGCGATGGCTAACAAATGGGAGTCTTGCGGGCTGCATGTGAGTCCCCTGCCTCATCTGCCACCCCTAATGACAGCGGCCACCTGCTGTTTTATTGTCACAGCTGGAGCCGGTTCGCACTCCTTGGTGCCGAGCTCTGCCTACGAGCACCACGCTCTCTCCTCGCCTCATTACTTTGATGAACTTTTTACGGTCAGCACCCATGAAGACCTCATCTAGGACTGCGCGACGCAGGCTGGCTTCAGGGAGCCCTTCCCGTTCCACGAGGTGATAATGCACGGGGACACCAGGGCTGTGTGGCATCCGGTGCGAAGTGCCTGCACTACCCTCGCGCACAACGGGGCCCACGACAGGTAAAAAGGCCGTGAAAGTCTCATGCTTAGTAATGTCCTGCCTTCCTCGATGCGACGACGTCAGGATCATGAGACACCGCCGTAATGAAGCTTTTTAATGGCACATGTTATCATAGAAAACCTAATGTACTGTTTATGATTACTGCCATAAAATTAAAATTCTTTTCATTTCCTGTAGATGGAAAGCCATGGGAAGAATTTTTTCCCTCGGCTTTTAAAGTGAAAGGGGCAAATGGAAGCAGAATCCAAATCTTACTTGTATTTAACAAACTGTTCTAAACTAAAGCTTCAGGAGTTGGTTTTTAATGTTTCTTCATTTGAAAAAAATACGATAAGGTCACGTCGCTGGCTTTAAACTAAGTCTGTCATGTGAGATTTTGACAGGAGAAAGGCCGTTCAAATAATAATGCCACAGACGGCAAAAGACTTCGCAACCTTTCTCTGATCATCGCTGACCAAACGTAAAGAAGTCAGCAAAGCGCGGGGACCGAGATGATTTAAAGAGCGTGAGCCACTCTGGAAAACATGGCCCACTCCGAAACAGGACGGTGTGGAAATCCTTCCAGACAAGTTTTATTATCCACAACCTTTGGCTTGTGCCTGAGAAGACTTTAACCTATGACACCCTTCACTGCGTTAAAACATTTCCACATGTTCCCACACACAAAGACTCACTAATTCTGTAATACTCTAAAGTCACCAAGGAACATTCTAATTTTCTGATGCCGAAATGCTATCAAAAGGCTAAAACACAGAACATCTAAGTATGTATGCAGCAGGATTCCAAATGGAGAAATTGTGACAAATTCTGCAACACTGGCACCCAGTCAACACTGAAAAGTTTTCAATTCTACCTACAAGTATCTGTGTATAAATGTGTCCAGTGATTTCCGTGTTGCTTTCTCCTCGTGGCAGACGCGTTCTGCTCTTCTCAGTCCCATCTGAAATGTCTAAGAATCGTCAACACTCAGAACACTAATGCTTTAGCTGAGGGACATGACGACGTGAACTCGGCGGCTGCTCCTGCACCGGACCCTGCCGACTCCCCGGAGCCAAAGTCTGGCGGCCTCGGCGGCGCCCACGGCCCCGGGAAAGCGGGCTGACACGCAGCCGTCTCGGGAGCATTCTGATGAGCTCGGCGGAACACGTGAAACTGTAAAATCACTTATTAACTTAAAGAATGGTCATCCGTTCATAAACTGGCAAAACCCAGCGTCCAGACCACATCTTTTCAATCGGCCGGGAACTTTTGTAAGGTGAGGCTAACCAAAGCGTTAACGCGAGGAGATGCTCTTGTGCCTCATTCTACCTGCCCCAGGACTCATCGTGAGTAGACGGCGGAGGCACAAGTGCCACGGCCACGAGGCAGGGCAGATTTCAGATCTCTGTCACGCCTACACACTCCTCTGCAGCCACGTGAAAGCAGGCCAAATGGACGGGGTGTGGACCGTACGCTGAAGAACAGTTAACAGCATCACGGGGTACAAACTCTGTGACATTTAACTTCGCATCAGTCCCGCTGAGCATGAAAGACAAGTCATCCCGTTTCACACCGTCCTTGTCTCCGTCAAAACGCACTGCGTTTACTCCGCATGAACAATGCCCCTCAGTGAAGGAGTGGATGCCAGGGACGCTGGAGAGAGCACGGCGCTCTGCCCCGTCTGAGTGGGCGAGGAGGCAGCTGCGAACGCTAGGTCTCTCTGTGCGAGAAGGGAAGAGAGAGGGGAAGAAACTGACTGTGTGGCTAAACGAACGAAAAGACCTAGAAAGGGATGTGAGGAGGAAAAACTGTAGCTACTCCAGCCGGAGTCACACACCAACTGATAAACGAGAGCTACACAGGAAAAACAACAACAACGACAACGACAACCAGGTGTTCACATGAGGATGGCGTCAGCAGAGGAACGCAGACGACTACAGAGCCGGCTGCCGAGCAGGGACAGGGCCACGGACAGCAGTCGGCCCAGGGACACGGGACCACGGCTGGCTTACACTGGACGAAACGGGAACTCACCTACCCTAAGCACTACCTACCCACAACGTGTCCGGCCCACATCCTCCATCGGGGCAGGGTTGGGGGTTTTTCCAAAGAACCGATGGAGAAAGGATGTTGAGGTCACTGACCCAAACAAGCATGTGAGTTCCGCTGCTGAAGGCAAACGCGCAGGCGAGAACAGGAACACAGGCCGGAGCACAGCAGCAACGGGGACCCGCAAGGTCGAGGGATTACGGTTACGAAGAGTATGGGATAGGGAAGATGAAGAAGTCTTACGATCTGACAGCGTTTAAGTTCCACAGTTTTCCCTAAACCCTTTCCTATCGCTGACACTTACAATTATCCTTTGAGATCAAAAATAACTTCTTCCTGGCCCAAGAAGAAATTAGGAATTTTCAGCTCCTTTCACCCAAATCAGACAAATTTCCACTTAGTGGCTTTCTTTCCATCACACCATTAAAATAACCGGCAAATACCAAAACAGGCACAACTTTTCACGCAACGCCGGAGAGTATTTTCTCACTCACCCCGTAGGAGCACGTGTCTGGTTCTCCACGAGTGCTGGAAACTAAATCTGCCTCTGCCCACAGTCCGCAGGCTGAAACCGAACCCCCAAAGTCCCCGTATTCAAGATGGGGCCCTGGGAGGTGACTGGATCGTGAGGGTGGAGCCCTCGGGACGGGCCTGGTGCCCTCGTCAACGAGACCCCATCGTGCAGAGCGCCCCTATGCTCCGGGGACACGGGAGGCCGAGGCCACAAACTGGAAAGCGGCCGTCAGTGACACCGTGTCCGCCGACTGGACGTCCAGCCTCCAGGACTGGGAGGAAACGCCGCCCGGCCTGCGGACTCTGCTACAGCAGCCAAGGAGACGAAGGCGACGAAGCGACCGACCGCGGTACTGCCTTTCCGAAACTGACCTGAAAGGATGTCCTCACGTGACACTTGGGATGGACCCAACAACGCGTGGAGCGTCCAGGGACTGTGACGCGCGACGTGCCGCTGGGTGCGCCCCCAGCCTGGCCTCACCGCCGCCCTCTGCGCGGCAACCGTGCGCTCGCCGCACGACCGTCGCATCGCTCACCGGGTTTGACGGCGCCACGTGCGCACACCCTTAAACACAGTTAGCGCACCGTTAGCACAAAATGACGAACTCGGTGGTAACACGCTGCTTTGCTTGGGTCACTTCTGAGCTTTTCCGAAACGACACTGAATTCCGGCAGTCAGCAGACACCTGGCTCGCGTCCAGGTTTTTGTGATCACTGGACACAATTATTTATTTATGTTTTAGTTTCTACGCAACAAAAATTTCTGTGTTAAATTTATCAACTTCTAAGTGCTCTGGTCTTGCCCACATTCTTATTCTCTCCCCTATAAAAACCCCCTACGAGTCTGAAAATAAGAACAGTGAATCGTGCCGCTGTCCAAAAATAAAAAACGTACTCACAAACGACGGCAGCACATCCACAGTCAGTCCAACTTACTGCAAGGCCATCAGGGAGTATTATCTGAACGTCCATTTGAGCTTTGCACTAGCAATGACTTCGTCCCATGCCAAGTCAGTGAACATACGCTGAGCGACGCCCGCAGCCCAGACCACAGTGTGTGGTCCTCCCGAAGCCAGTGGTCTCCGTGCGGGAGACGTGAGCTGCACGCGTCCCCTGCTGGCTGTCCCCAAGTCACGGCCAGGTGCGGGCAGGCAGGGGCCGGCGATGTTTTACCAGGGCACCCTGACAAAAGGCATGAAATAAAAACACCAGCAGTAATCACAGGAAACTCCAGCAACCCAAGGAGACTTAGAAATCAGTTCTGCACACCCAACTCTTCCCCAAAATTCTACTCGAGCCCCAAATCCTCTTCCATAAAAAGACCCTGTCTGTGGCCGCGCCACCCCGAACAGGCCCGACCTCGGCTGATCGCGGAGCTAAGCAGGGCTGGGCCCGGTTAGGACCTGGATGGGAGACCGCCTGGGAAGACCAGGTGCTGGAGACGATAAAAAAAAGGGGGGAAAGGAAAGATCCTGCCGGTCCTTTACCACTCCCTCACCTGCTCTGAAGACGAGAACGCTAGCATTTAAAGCCCCAGGGCCATGATCTTATAATGACAACAACAACGCAGTCTCACGGGGGCATTTGCAAATACACAGCCTTCGATACGGCACGTTCTCACCAGGCACCCGTACGACAGTGGGTGTTCAGAACATTCGACGTTCGCTTCAATTTTTAGATTAAAAAAGACAAATGCCATGTTTCACTTATATGAGGAATCCGAAAGATCACAACAATGGACGAACAGAACCAGACAGACGCGTCGAAACAAACGGACAGTCGCCAGCGGGAGGGGTGGGGGGAGGTAGAGAAGGGAATACAGTGAGCAACACACGTGCAGGGACAGATGGCTCCTAAACTCAGCGTGGAGATCGCGTCAGAAGGTACACAAACGTCCAGTCGCCGTGTTGTACGCCTGAAACGAACACAGCCTCGCATGCCAGCCACACGCAACTTTGCTAAAGGAGTGGCCATAAAGCAACGCTAGAATTCCGTCAGAAGAGAGAAATTAATCTCCACTGCTCGTCGGGCGCTCCGTGGTAAGGAAAAAGCCAGCGTTCTCCAATCAATCACGGCGCAAGCCGCGCAGCAATAACTTCAGTGTGCGTTCCTAAACGAGAAGTCGCGATGCCGCACAAATCCGCTGAGATAGACATCGATACGTCTACAAACAGCTGCAGTAATTCTTGCTGCCATATTTCTCTGACAGAAATATAGTTATTTTCCTTTATGCAATAGTTACGAAGATGCACACACGTGGCCATTACTTTAAACTATAAATAAACACAGCTAGTTGTAGTGAAAGGAAAACTGTGCCACACGTAAACCTGCATTTTCACGACAGACTGATTTAGTTAGAGGAAGCCTGATTTAAACCTATTACTCAGGTAAAAAATTAAAAACAAATAAAGCTAGAAATCCACAATAAAGAATGCAGCCATGTATTATGTTCTAGTTAAAGAGAACAAAACAGAAATATTTAGATTTCAAAAAACAGCTATTTTCAATTTCATGTCATATATACAGACCACATAGATAATTAATAAATGAATGCATGTCTGCAACTAAAAACGCAGCCTGATTATCACTGGATGCTAAGATTATGCTATAATTTTTGTTCGGATTTCCTTTCATTTCCACATATTCTGTAATTCAGGTGTTAATCTAATAATCTGAAACATATAATAAATATGTTTTAAGATCCGTATGTTTTAAACAGGCGAGGAAATTGTTCTCGATATCCTTGCCAAACTCTCGAGCTATTTTAAAAAAGCATCCAAATGAGCCACAGCATCCACTGTACTGATCGTGACGGCGGCGATCCCTCAAACGCACAGAAATCTTGGACAATCACAAAGAAAAGCTGACTCGGGCCCGGGGTCAGGTCAGAGGTCATGACCCGCCCAGCACTTCGCTTCCATTCCTGCGTTCAGCATGTGCCCCTTTACCGCAGGAGCCCTGAAGACGCAAAGATGAACAAAAATACCCAAAACCCTGGGGAAGCTCGCCGCTTAACAGGGAAAATCAGAACATGGCAACTGGGACCCTCTCCCTAAGGAGGTGACGGGGCAGGATAAAGAGTTGATTAAGAAATCCTCAGTGTTAGCCGACCGCCTGAAGGTCAGGAAAGTCGGAGTTTCCAGCCAGGGTTAAGTTAAACACAACCCTCTGTACCGTGCACAACCGGGAAACGGAAGCCAACTGCTGAGAGGCCCCGGGCCAGAGGCCCGCGCCCGTGTACTGCGTGGTGACTGTTCAACGCACGGTGTTTACTGGACTCCGAGGCGGAGCATCGACTTTGGGATCTACCACTGATTCAACATCTTTTCCAAGGGATGAAACAACCCCATCGAATTCATTCCCAATTAACTAAACACATCGCAACTTCCACAATGTGAAAATGTGGAAAAAACAGCGTCTTCTACGCAGGCCGCTTACGATAAATCATCATACACTCATTCTTTCAGCGGAACAGGTACACCGAAGAAGCATAACAGAAGCATCTAGGAAAACAAACTGTTCCAGATGGAGACAGAAGCAGGTAGGGAAATCCCTTTCACAACACATTAGACTGCAAGGTGACTTCCATGAAAGTACCTGCACGAACACCAATTAGGGAACTTCGTGGATCTGAAAGCAGTGACAGCCCACCAGGATTTTCCCACTCTCTATCCTAAAACACTGTGCACTCCAAATAAACCCACAGCGCTCCTTAGCGGGCTTAGTCATTTAGAAACTCACAGAGAATCTCCTGTTTTACAAATCGCGAAGTTTCACGTTATCATCGTGCCGTCTTACGTCGCTCTTAGCGACAGAAGAGGCGAACGTCAACCTGGTGAGAATCGGGACATCCGGGACACGCGTGCACACAGCTCTAGCACGACAGCAATAATTTATTAAGAGATAATTTATTAATAAATTAATGATTTATTAATTAACAGATGATTTATTAATTATCTATTTGGGGCCACCGCTTTCTAAATAAACTGTTGCTCTCCGGGCGCGTCACTCACTCCCACAGTTCCAGCAACTAAACAGGACGGCGCTTAAACACCTCTGCTTGGACACACGTACGTACCAACGAGACGCACCTGCTCGAAGCTGCTGCTTTCACCTCAAGCCCTGATTCCCAGCTGCCTCCTAGTCTCTCCCCCAGCCCCGCCCCAGTGATCTCCGGGCATTTTAAATTCAGCAGTTACACCCAGACGTGTCGCCGGCCGCCGCCCAGCATCGCAGGCCCTAACCCCGCGGCGCCCTCTACCTTGGTTACTAGAACATCCCTGTCTACCCAGTCATCAGGTGAGCGACCCGCATCCTCGCGGTCCCGCGGGGCTCACACTACCTGCCTCCCCATCCGCACACCCTCCAGCAACCCCTGCAGCGTCTCTAGACCTCTCCTCTGCCCTCAGCTTCCCTCCTGGGTGGGCTCCGCATCTACCCTCTGAGAGATCAAGGAGACGGCCCCAACCGGCCCGAGGTGTACACTACTCCAAACTCAGTCATTAACGACGTTAAGGATGCTACCACGAGGTGTAGGGCAACCACATTATTTTTTATCCAAACCACAACACTCATGAGACAGAAACAGAGGCTACTAGACAAGACACCGAGACCAAGGGCGTGAGCTTCTCTTACAGTAGAAAACTCTCGAGGGCAGAAACTGTGAGCTGCTGCAGCTCCGTCCCACGGGGAAAACAGAAGGAGAAAAACATTTAAGTACCCGGTCAGTGTTTGCAATAACGTAAAAAAAACCGACCAAAAAATGGTAATTTTCATTTTCGAGCTCTAATTTTCCTTTAAGCAAAACAGCGAGGAGGAGACAGGAATGCTATCTCAACAAATATTGAAAATAGAACAAAGCACGATCCAGGCTCTCTCTGAAAAATGTTGTGTTGAACTGAACAAAATTATAGCATTTATTTAAAAAAAGGCAGTCGGCGTCAGCAACCTCATGTGTGGCGAGCTAATTAAGACACTGGCACACTTAAGAAGAACGAGAGCTTCAGCATTCTCTCGGACTGTGACTTCCTAAGTGGCATCCTCTTTCCACACGCAGGGAAGGGCGTCCTTTACATGGGTCAGTGAGGGGGAAAGATGGGGCTGCCCTCTGCAGTGGTTCTCCCCAAAAACGTGTCCTCTGCGAACATTCTCATGCCTCCCTAATTATTTTAAGTCTTCCAACTTTCTTCTCTGCTTAAAAAAAAAAAGCTACAAAAAGCGAGAGCGCGAGGTGCGGACGCCTAAAACACTGCCCCGCAGGCAAGCACCGTTAGCAACTCCTCCAGGAACCCCCCGCGCTATCTCGGCCGCCCCACTTGGTGCGGAGCTGCAGGCGAGGACTCGGCTGCCTTTCCTCGGGAACTTTCCTCATTCCACGGTCTCACTCCAGTTCTGCAGGAGGAGATGACTGCGAAACCCAGCCGGGCAGGAGACCCAGAGCGAATGACAGATTCCCGGCGCCCCCGCGCGGGTCTGCAGCGCGGCTACTGATCGCTCAGGGGCTCCTTTCACGCCGGGGGACCCATCACCGCTACCAAGGCACGTGTGTGTGTGTTTGGCAACCAAGGGAAATTGGTATTTGAAATATATAGACCAGGCATGGAAAAAGCATGCAATAATTCTGAATAAAAGTCAGATGTAAATCACTGAATTTCAGGATAAAGCCAGTGTCAAGGACATCTCCAGCCCAAGAGCTTATCTTCAGCTCTGGGTTCCCAGATATGTGACTCTGCACTGCATTTAGATGAGCCGATGATTAAAAATAAGCAAATTAAAAAAAAAAAAAGGTAAATAAATCGGGATACTATTATACTCAAGATAAAAAATCACGGAAAAATCCTCCATAAGCCCGAGTGCCTGTGGCGCCTGATGAGCAAACTCTATCAGCTACCCGAAGGCCACGTGGGAAGCAGAGCTATAACTGAAAGGCTGATCCGTGAGGGGCGGAGTGAGGAGCTAGTTTCCTGACTGGAGAAACACGGCGCCCAGAACGCGGCTCCCTCGCGGCCCGTCTGTCGAGGCTTTACAACCCTTGCTCTGGCGCCCCGGGCTTTGGATTGGACCCCACGACCATCCCCTTATTAACGTGGTTCTTCTTGAGGGAGGGTCAAGAGAAAGCAGCCAGGCGACAGCTGCCTTTCCGGACGGTCTAGTCCAGGCGAGGTTACCCGATCACTTTCACTAAATTCCTAAGGCTGTTTTAAGGTGGTTCAGAGGTGACCCTGTGAGTACTCAAACTCCCTGCGCGCACACACGTTTGCTGTGCGTGCACTTACACACACATGCACACTCGGTACACACTCTCCTACACGTGTGCGTGTGGTTTACGTGTGCCGTAAGGTTTTCCTGGTCTGGCTGCAGAAAAGCCTTAGTGACTGCTCCTACCTAACTTCTCCGTTTACTGCCTGGAACTGCACACACCATCCACTGAATGACTTCCCCAAACAGCCTCACGTACAGCTGTCACGCTTTTTTCCTGTCACTTGACCAGCGACGATCTCAAACGTCTGTGATGAAGCTGCCTGCCAACAGCTGCCAGCGAGAGAGACGGTCTGTCCCCCCAGCCGCCCAGGCCAGGTGGGTGACCTGCAGACAGAGCTGCCCAGACGCCCGGCCGCAGCCGCATCTGCACGCGTGAGGCACCAGAGACCTCATCTGGTGGCTCCTTCGGCCCTGGCACTGGGCGCAGGCGGCCAGGGGACCAGGGGAACCCCAGGCTCTGCTCGACAATGCTCACGTGAACAGAGGTCTGTGCAGATGTTATCAGGTGAAAGATCTACCTCGGATTTCCCAGTGGGCCCTAATCACAATCGCAAGTGTCCTTCAAAGGGAGCCAGAGAGCACTGTGACAGACAGAAGGGGGGAAGGCAGGAGCCAGGGAGTCAGTGGCTGAAGTGACAGCCACAGCTGAGGTCTGCCGCCAGCCACGGAGAGCGTGACGGCCTACAGACAGCCTGCCTTGGGCCCGGTGACGCTGATGTCTGTCTGACATGCAGCTTCCAAAACTGCGTGAAAACAAACGTGCTGTCTGAAACCAGCAAGTGTGTGCTAATTAAATACAGAGGCCACGGAAAACCAACACAGCAGATTTCGGATCTTGCCCGGAATACTTACATGGCATACCCTCAACCGAGGCTCGGTAAGAGTACAACGATACAGCTAAGACACACACACACACACACACACACACACACACACACACTCTCTCTCTCTCTCTCTCTCTCTCTTTCTCTCTCTCTCTCCCTCTCCCCCCCCCACCCCCGAAGTCCTTAACGACGTGTTCTGGGCACGGATATATTTCATGTGTATGGACTTTCCTTTACTCCAATGATCAGAATATCACAAAAGTGTTTTTTAAGGCTTCACATTCTACTTTTCTTCATTTTTATTTTAAAATAAGCTTGTTTTTTCCATCCTAGAGAATTAAAACAGGTCGGACAACTTTATAACGTTTTACAACGGGTCTGAGTCCTTCGGAGTGTGTTTTTGGAGATAATTAAGTTCAGTAAATATTCTTGCAATCCTGTTCCTCCTTCTGGGAAGATGAAGCCAGCCCCGGAAAGAGCCTGCAGAAGCAGGGCCCCCCGGAGCCGACCTGGAGATGGGTTGCAGACAAGGGCAGGGCCAGCCCGAGAGGGTTCCCTGGAAGAGAGTCACCTGTGGAGAAAGCACCGACTTTTCGGCCACTGCCAAACAGCAACGTGCACTCCATGCAGGAGCCAGGCGAAGAGCAGCAGGGGGTCAGAGCTGAATGGCCATCAGCTCCCTCCCCGGAGCCCCAGCTCTCTCCAGACCCCTGCCTGGCTCCGGGACGAGGGTGTCGCCCATGAGGGCGGGGACATTACTAACAGTGAAGGATTAAGGCCCTAAGCAGCCCCTCTGAGCTAACCCTAACCTTGACCGTCAGAACCAGCCATTCTCTAGCAAGAGGAGGTACTGTCGAGAGAGACCGTACTCTCTGTGGGGAGGAAAAACCTACCTGGCACTAAAGGATGAGCAGCAACGGCTCCAAACACTGCGACATAAAGATGCTTTCCATTTAACAGTAAGTAACTCTGACTTTCTGTCACAAAGTCGTCATGAAACCAGGGCCAGGACAGAACGTCATGCTAAAAACCACCAACATACTGAACGCCACATATGACTCTGAGTTGACCTACAGCAAATCTAAATAAGCACAGTGAACCATGTGCCATCTACCCACATTACGAAGAGGGGACATCTCAGATCTGACTTGTCATGAAGGTCTCAAAATTCAAGTAATTTACTGATGTTCTCATGTAAAAAATGCCATGCAGACATTACTGGGCTTGCGTACTAAAACTTGATTCAGAGATAAGCAACTCGAGACATTAAATACTTCAAAAAAGCCTACACGTTTTTTTTCAAATTTCCCTAAATAACTTGCAATTTCTATGACACACCTAAAAATAGACTGAGAACATCCAGCATTCGTCCTGCAGCGTTCACTGGGACACTACGAATTCTGCACTGCTCTGTGTATACACAGAGAACGAAAAGGAAATCAGTGCCCAAGTTCTCCTTCTTAACTGAATAGTGAACATAAAAAAGAGCACACTGAGCCCATACGAGACATGGTTACCACGGCACAGTATCTGGTTTTTAATCCATCATCAAATTTCAATTTTATATTGAATTATAACACTTATCTTCATAAGTTCGACCAATTTTTAAGGAAATCTGAGAAACTATCATAAAATTCAATGTAAAACATTCAGAGATTTTGAAATAAATTTGCGTTTTTAAATAGGCAGTGCAATGCCCTCAAACATAACTATAGCGAAAGATTCTCTGTCGTGTATAATTAATATTATTAATGTCTTTAATTAGTTTTACTGGAATTGTTTTTAAATCTAGAATGTGGACCGCTTCCCAAGAAATTAGAAACCAGCATCACTCCAAAATTCTGATGTCCCAAAAAAACTGCCTGTGATTCTCTGAAACGTTTCTGAAATGCGCACACGTGTGCTGTACACACACACGCAGACACACGCGCCTGGGCCTTCGTTAGAAACACACACCTGAAGGTGTATACGGAGAGTACGGCTGTCACCGATGGCTCTAACCAGCAACAAATTCATTTTTCATCTTTACAGATAACAAATAATCATGATTGCTTACTACGCATGTACACATAGACGTGTAATTACGTATTGATTACTTCGGCTTTTAACACAACCCGAGAGCATGAGGCCTGTCTCCGGAGTGAGGCGCTGGTCTTAAAACTGCCCCAGCAGACCATCGGCCCTGAGTGAATCCATTTCCCCCAACGGTGCTAAAGATATGCAAAATCTTCATTCCTCAGAGTCGCAGAGTAAACGATTAACACCCGCTCTGCTCATTATCTCCCTTAACAAAACTCCTCTGAAAACAAATAGATCACAAATGCCTCCAACATTCTTGAATAAATAAGGGGCAGACCGGCTCGGGTGGCAGGAATGATATTTTAAAAAGCTTGTGCAGGCTCACTGCACAGCCCTACCACAGACCCACGTCTGATGAAAGGAAAAGCTGTTTTCTCGTTCTCTGCCCCGTTCTACGAGCAGGAAGGGCTTCTCAGAGATGAAGAAACTTTCTCACAGCAACACATCCGGGAAGTGTTAACCCTACGTTCCGGCAGATGATACTCACTGCTAATTAGGAGCTGATACTGCTCGCAGAGATACTTGCCGGAGCCACGAGTATTCTTCTCTCATAATGAGAATATCAGCGAAGTGACAGCTAATGGGAGCCATCACTATATGATCACAGACCAGAAATGAGGACATTTGTATAATGGGAAGGGTAATTCCTGACTTTAAAAATACGTATTTAGATAGGTAGCAGAGAACTATTTGTATTTTTATGCCTACACACACTCCACAGCTTGGGCGATAAACGAACGCCATGCAAACAACTGACAAAGGTAACCCGCAGGTCGGGTTTTCAGGAAGAGCAGGCATTATGTAACAGCTACAGCCACACTTTCTATTTCACAAAAGGATCTCGGCACAGAAATAGTACTAATTAAGCATAAATGTTAAGAGGAAGAAATTAATGAAGTGATGAAATTGCATTATTTTAAAGTGAAAATCAATGTATTCTCGGATTCCATAAAGCTCGCTGGGTAATAAGTCTACAGCACACTAAAGGCTGTAAGCTAAGACCTAAAATTAAAACTCTGGCAAGTTAACCTATATTTTATTCAAACAATCACTAAAAAGCCATTTTCTTTTATGACGGACAAAAGTTATACTACTAGAAGATCTCATGCAGAAAGGGCTTCACAATTATTCTAATCTCACCATTAAAACTGTCCTTCCAAAGCATCCGACCCAAAAGATTTTTGCTCTTTCCAAAAGCGCGCATACGCAAAATGATTTACTTCAAAACACAAGAAGCTCCTCCAGCGCCATAGCCTAGAAGATTTTTCATGGAGTTAAAAAAAAAGCATGTAAATTAAGGTGACTGAAACATGCTTTCATCCAGCACAGGAATATGGTAGCTATTCATCACCTGAAGTCATAAAACACTGGGTCCTGTCCTTAGCATATTCTAATGAAGCCTATCATGCAAATGAGAGTGACCTTTTCCCTGCATCCTGCAAGTCCACATTTATTCCAGGAGTACATAGACTTTGCCAATACAAACTAGCCAAAGACTGGTAATTACTGTAATCAATTAGTAGTTAGTGGCGTTCTGCTCATTTTCAGCTAATGTCAACGAAGCCATTTTTGAGAGAGCCACCCTTGACAACGGCTTTTCCGGGGTTGTTTTTAGAATGGGGGGAAAAGAAAATAAAAGGGTGAAAACGCTCCGACTGTCCAATATGGCTGGCAGGGTCGTCCTCCCTCCGAATGACACGAGATGCAAGACGAGGCCCGAAAGTTTGTCATGGTCGGAGACTCTTGGGTAAAGTTGCATACCCTTAAAATGACATTGAAGTTGCCTGCCTCTCCGACGAAGCATTAATATTTAGATATTTAAATGAAGGACGCTCTCCTGTGCAGCAGTTCAGACTTGGTAGAACTTGGGCGCTCTCTGCGACGGTTGAGTAAACAGGCCATACCCTCTGCTCGGGAGCAGTCCATTCTGGCGACAGTTATGGATAGGAAACATTACGGCGGCCGGTAATTAAAGTAAAAACTAATACTGTCTCAGAGATGGGGAATTTTGTAAAGGAAAATCATTTATCATGGCTTACAGTTCCCACAACTGAAATGAATTATCTTCTCCTGTAGCACATATCCATTTTAAGCTAGTGGTGTACTTACTAAGCTCAAATGGGACCCACCGGCCCGTCTTAATTGCATTAGCCAGTAGGCACGGGACAAAAACATAATAGGTGGCAGGGGATATTCCCCACGTACTGCACGGTATAAAACCTCGGGGCTTAAGGTGTGGGCACCAAAAACAACCCCCAATTTCAACTAGACACTGTTGTATCACAGAAATGACAAATTATCTTCTTCAATCTATTGTATTTCCCCAAAATACGGGTGAGTTTGAAACTTACAAAAAGGTTCGACAGAAAACACAGTCGTGGTTGCTGGTTGCTAAGGAGAAATGTTAATTCCAAACCAACTAATGTCCTATCGCTGGACCCGGCCAACACGTGAAGGACAACACATTCAATACTCACTTATGAAAATGTATGAGAGGAAAGAGAGATCACTCCTATGCTAGAAAGAAAATGAAACTAGAGTATCTTCGAAGTTATCCAAAAAGAAAAAAATAAAACAAGAATATTGCGATGCTGTTTCACTGGGATTCCTGAACTCAAACTAGCAGGGGAACTAAATGCCAGCCTTGTTTGTACCTGTCAAACCGGGACAGGCAAAGTCACGTTTCCCTTGAGTCTATACAGTCTGGGGCCTTTTGTAAACGGAAATCTCTGCCTCCTCAGGAATTATTGGTTTTAAATAAAGAAAATTTACTCGGGAGGAGTACTCCAGGGTAAATCAATACAAACATACCAGCTACAGGGACCCGTAAGTGTGTAGGTTTGTACTTTTATTCTCTCCGAAAAGATAAGTAAGTGAAAATCCAAAATGGTAAATGAAGAAGAAAAGGCACAAAACCACTTTCATATGCCAGGTGAGGATATTCCGTTTCTCTATAACTTGGTGCCTGAAACTATCATTCATGAATACCTAAAAACATCAATGAATTGCAACTTTTTTTAATTAAAAACATCTATAAAAGAACACGTTGATAAGAAAACGATCATACTAAAGATAACCTTTTTTGAACTAAGCTATGCACAGAAAGACCTTTCCAAAACAAAAAGCCAAAAACAGGTCAAACAAAACTGAAATCTACTGAAACGACAGTGCAGCTTCGGTCGCATCCCCTGGCAGTCCCAGATGGCAGTCCTAGAAGGCCAGTCGGGGTGCAGGGGCCCACCTCTGCAAGTACCTGCGTAACCGCGGAGCTCTGGGCGGGGAGGCCCTGTGTGAAAGTGTTTGTTTCCATGGCGACATTAGGGAAAAAAGAGCAATCAAGTGGCAATAAGTGGGTGACGCTGAAGATTTATTGGTTGGCTTCTGCAGACTGCTGGAACCAGTCACCTCTCGCGGCATCAAACACGCACGACTTGTCGATACTGACACTGCCAAACGGCGGGGACACGGCGCCTTCCATTCCTGTCAGGAGAATAAACGGACGCAGGCCCTGACAGTTAGGGAGAGGGGACAAGAGCAAAGAGGATGAGCGGAGGGAAAAAAACGACCCGGGAAAAGCCAAGGGCCTGAGGCTCCTCACGACAAAACGATGCCAGGCGCGAGCGCGGAGCCGGGGCTTGACTTGCCTCGAAGAAAAGGCCAAGGCGGAAGGCTTCTCGAGAGCTGCAGCTCCGGAGCAGGCCCGCTCGCACACGAGACGCGGTCTTCACAGTAAGCGCTTGCGACAACTTGTGACCACAGCCCTGTTACGACACTAATTGTCCATGAAAGCTGACCTGCAGCAAAGCAGCACAGTTCAGTTCCAATCGTCCGGGCTCACGCGCGGGGACACGATTGGGAATGACAAAAGACATTCACATATCACAAAGAACGACACAGCCGAGGAGCACACTCCCCAGCATGTGCCGAAAGGGGCCGCTTTCCAGACTTCAGGCTCTGAAACGGAAATAACAAAACTCGAGCTCGACAGCCCGGGTGTTACCATTCCTTCCTAGACAGCTTTTCCTCTTCGAGGGATGGAAAGCAGAGAAAACTGAGCGGCAATAACGTTTTTAAGAAATTAGATGGGGCTACTTTATAAATAAAAAAATGTATAATGGAAAAATTGAATAACATCAAGTTTCTGTTCATGTGTACTCGGTGAATGATTTAACGTTGCTAACGTGTTTCAATTTGTGAAGAGTGCTTAGTACAGAAAGAGGTCTGAGCAAGTATTACATATTGTAATTTACAATTATTGCAGCATTTCAATTTTTCCATAAGCTAATGAAGTGCATAAAGCACCTTTTTAATGCAGTAATTTAAAACTACATTAGGTAACTTTAAATTACCTTGCTTATTATATCTTATAAAAAAGTCACAGAGATAAAAACTAGTATTTTAATTGATAATTTAACAGTTAAACATTTTTTATTTGAGGCAGAAAAATGTATTGACTAAAACCATAAGCCTAGGTGTGACCTCAACATTTAAACCAAAGCACAGTAAATCCTTTTTAGCTGTGGAACTGTTTCAATGTTTGGATTGAACTATATACAAAAAGCACAGAAAATTAAATTGATTAAAAACTGCATGTATTTAATTATGCAGCGGATTCAAAACTGCCCATTTTACATACTGAATAGATTTCAAAATGCAACACATTGCAAAGGCTCAGATTTTTTTTAATGAAAACACGGCTTAAAAACACTAGGAGGCAAGTGAACACTGCAAAGGCAAAGAAAACTGCCTAACCGAATTAATTCTTTATTAACTCGGAAAAAAGAGTCGTCATTTAAACAAAGAGTAAATCGCATTTAAAACGAAATACAAGTGTTCGCCATTAATTAAGGGGAATTCGACGAGAATTATAAGGCATTTTACAATCAGTGCCTGACTATCCACTGAAGAGCACTCTGAACTGGTGCTTATCCAAGGTAAAGCCCGCTTTCTAATTTGACAATTAGCATCGATACGCTGCCTTTAATTATTTGTTTTGCCGAGATGGAGGCCGGCCTGCTCTGACAGTGGCTTAGAAAAAGACAGTCATCCACTGCTATTGACAGTTAACACCTATTTTCTTAATTGCTAGCTTCTGCTGGTACTCTCCAGAAGGATCTTCGCATCCGCGACGCGGTCCTGGGGATGCCCAGCAGCACGCCACCAGCGAGGAACCAGCTCTCAGATGCAGTTCTCTTCCTCGGTTCTTAAAAAGGGAAGGAAAAGGCAAAACAAAGCGAACGTTGCTTTGGGAACAAGACAGCCTGCAGGAGTGAGCTCAACAGGAATGGGAATGTTTCAAAGTCTGTGGCTGCTCCACTCCTTTTCATTAGATGGCCACAAAATGTCTTCATTATTTAGATTTAAGTTAATTCTCAAGTGATACGTATTTCTATGCAAATACAGCTAACTGGGAGAAGCTGGAGGGCGGGATCGGAAAGGCTGCGACAAAGCCAGAACCGCTCAGTCTGGCGCCAACCACCTGGGTTTCTCTGTCGATGATTATTTTCCCTTTTTACCATAATCCTTAGGACTTAACATCCTTTTCTGTAAAATGAAAGAGTAAGACCAGGCGACCTTGAAGGTTCCTTCCAGTTCTGGGACCTAGTGCCTGCTCCACTATTCCGGAGTCTCCCCTGGATCACCAGCATCAAAATGACCTGGGCTGCACATAGACAGAAAAGGCACGTTTTTGGACCCAGACCCAGGTCTGCTGACCCACGGAGACAACGAGGCTGCACCTTCCACCGCGCCCCACACAAGGCTTCTGCACACGCAGGAAGGTCAGCCACTGCAGACAACCCTGCTCTCCTACCACAGGGTGCAGTAAACCCCTGGCCGGCAGGAAGAAAGGCTGCCTGACAGCAACAGTAGAGGAAAGGAACCT
Organism: Cynopterus sphinx; assembly: GCA_030015415.1. Classification (NCBI taxonomy): domain Eukaryota; kingdom Metazoa; phylum Chordata; class Mammalia; order Chiroptera; family Pteropodidae; genus Cynopterus; species Cynopterus sphinx. The sequence goes on from CM057384.1 coordinate 1,444,889, forward strand.
GAAAACTAATTAGCAGCGCTTCCTTCACTTCTCTTTCCAGAACGCAGGATGCAGAAACAGGAGTTTCCTGACTGCAGTACTCCACCTGGCTCACCACGGAGAATGTGTTTGCATTTCAGAAGTGGGTTTAGCCTCAACAGGCTTAGAAATGTCACACCAAGAAACGAGGACGAGATTGTCTTCGTCCACTTCTTGGAAGCGGGTGAACCACTTTGTTTGGCTTCAGTGAAACGTGATAAATTTACCTAAGAGAAGCTCGTGAACCAACCCAACCAGCTTATAGTCAGCAAATCACAGGAGCAGACGGGATCCTATTCAACCAGTTCGACCCCAGGAAGGACTCCCCTGAACTACGCGGTCGCCAGGGCACCTCGTCCCTCCGTGATGGACAAACTTAATCATCATGCGGTTGTACCTGTATAAATTCAAAATCTGTACCTTCCACTATTTTGCACGAATTGCTAAATCAACGCCCCAAAACTGCCAGCGATTCTAGATACGTTAGTTGCCAGGAACTTTCACTGTGCAGAAAGAGCAGCACCACTTGTTCCGTCGTCTAGGTATGGGGAAAGTCTATCACAAATAAGGCTGCCCCCCAGGCTACCCGGAAAACCATTCCCTGGTACAGAGGTAGTGAAAAAGCGAACAAAAGAGGCTACACCCTACAATTAAGATAGGAACGTAAGTTCTTTCATTTAGATTAGTGACGAGGTTAGCCAGGAAAACAAACCTAGAACGTTGTTAACAAAGAGCAAACTGTGACGCCTAAGGGGATGTTTCTGACTGATCTCCTCTTGCTTTATGGATGTTTTATGGACGGAGGGAAACACCCATTTCAAGCACTTTTTCTGCTGTGCCGACACTGGGAAAACTTTTGACATAATCCATCACTTCTAGAATCCTGACGGACGCGCAGAAGAACAGTGAAAAAATGAACACATTATAGACGAACAAGACTTTTAGTCAAAGGTCAAAGTTGCCAGTGGTCTCTGAAGTACAGTGCGGGGTGCGGCTCAGACTCCATTACATGTAATCAATGTCGAACGTGATCTCGCTAAAGGGCAAGGTCAGGACACGTTCCCGGTGACAGCGCAACTCACAGCAGCGGTGGCCACAAAGGACGGGCACGTGGATTCGGACAGACGGGAGCCTTCGTGACAGGCGACCGCTAGCCCTGGGGATGACAGGCCGCAGAGTAGGGACCACGTCGTGCTCTCCCGTCCAGGGGGAGGGGACGCGCCCCAGCCACGTGCCAGGGTGAAGTGGCCTGTCGCAGTCACACGGCAGAGAGGACAGCACTGCCCGCGTCAGGATGCTGGCCAGGGGTGCAGAGGGGTCCGCTTCGGAAACACACACAGCGGAGAAACCACGCAGAGAGGAGACGCGCACGGAGAGGACGTGCAACACGGAGACAGGCAGAGCTTCCCAGACAGTGGCCACCCCACGGCGCGTCACGATCTCCTCTGACCCCACGGAAGAGCCCAGACCACGACCCCGGGGGCACGCACGCTCCTGACCCGCGGGCCCTTCAGCACCTAGGACAGCGCCCGGCGCGCCCCGGTCCAGGGACCTTTGTAGCGCGAGGACTGGATGGTCCCCGCACGCCTGACTCTCCCGCCTGCTGGGGGGACGACAGTGCCCTTCCCAGGGGCAGGGCAGGACCTTAAGGCTCTGTGCGCACGTGCGCACGTACCCATGAAGTTTTACGAGTATGTGACGTCTGCAAACACCGAACGCGAGGGTCACCGTTTTTAAAGCTTCATCCCCACGACTGCTCCTCAAGATAATCTGATATTTCTCTCTCGTGCTTATTTTTATACTGAATACAGGGACACACTCCAGGCCCAAAGCCAGCGAGTGCGGAGGATTTTCTAACTGTCCCGTTTGTGTGGACAACTCCTGTACATCAGAGTGACGTCTTATTATTGCATTTGTTACTATGTATCTTACCGACTGTATTTCATCCATACCTACTATCCCACAGCACCAAACATGTCATACACACGAGTCCTCAAAAACTTAACACACTCAGAGTAAAGGAATGAATGAGAGAAACAACAAACACACAAGGGAAAAAACAACATTTCACCTTTCTTCTCTGGAGCATCTGAAAGAGGAGAATCCAGATTATTCCATCATTCCTCTTGTTGGGAAAGGCTCTATACAAAACTCAATTCTCCCACACCAAAAGCATCAGAGACAGAAGCCGACTGTGGGAATGACTCGGAGCTTCTACGTAACTTCTCATTTTCCACTGATAGCCCTCCTCCTCGGCTAACAGCTAGCGCCCCAAGCACTGGGCAGGCATTCAATAAAGACTAACTAATTGTAAATAATTAATGCCAAATTGCGGTTGGTCCTCTTCCTCTGGCTGTCCCTCCGTAAGAGCTATTCACTCTGCCTGTTTCGGCAGCGGAAACAAATTATCTCTAAAGTAAACACGAGGCACTGACTGACCATGCAGCTCAGATACCAACAGCTACAGCAAGGCACCGGCAATTTGGGAGAGAGTCTCCGTTCAAACCAAACACTGTCGTGGCCCCCACACTGGAAAACACTGTGCCACCTCCTGAGCACAGCAGCAAAAACAGAAAACGAAACAAAAGAACAGGACTGCTGACACATCAGCAACCGGAGGCATGTTAAACAAAGCAGGGCCAAATCCGAGGCGTGATGGAGGGGATCGCTTCTCTTAAAAAACACACACCTCATCCTCACGAAACACTGCTGGCTAGTACCTCAGGCTGAGTTCTAAGTTCACCTCGCGTCTGTCCCATTTAACTCCTCTGCTCCATCCGATGCCCTCTGGGTGACCGCTCCCCCAAGCTCTGACCACGAACGCCTTCCCCACACCAGGCTTCCAGGAGCCCAACTGCACTCTCGCCCGGGGTGCTAAGCACCGTCTCTGCGAGACGAGAACCAAGGATGCTCTCCGGGTCCCAGTCTCCCTGACAAACCTCAGAAGCCCTTCCAGCTGCTCCATGAACGTCTCCCCCTAAGGAGATGGGCACCTCCAACTGAGCATCTGAAAAACCGAACTCACTGGAAATCCATGGCAGGAGGCACCTGAGAGGCGTGATCACTTCCAAGGTGAGAAGACTAACAACGAGCAGGTAGGCACAGGTGCTGAGAGGGCGGGGGCTGAGCCCAGGCGGACAAGCTTCCACTGCCCCCGCCCCGGACCACCACCCACACCCCGGGCCACACCCACTCCCGGACAGCAGAAGGCTCAGGGCCCATCTCACGGAGCGTGGCTTTTCCTTACTCCACTAGTTCACCCCCAGCACCCTAATCTCCTCTTGCGTACCCCCCTAAACATTCTCCTAAGCATTCACTTTGAACCTTACGGCTGCCTTTAACATCTTTGTTTCCTGTCCTTTCCACACCAAGGGAACTGCCAAATCCTAGCGATGCCCCGGTGTTTCTTCAGTGCAGACTGCGTCCACCCTTCCGCCTTACGCTCCGCGCACCCACCTCCCCACGGCACGGTGGCAAGGGCCGGCCTGGCACCCCACGTCCTGTCTCCCGCCGGTCAGCCAACACGACACAGGCGCGTTAAGCCCTTATTGGGACTGCGGTCTGTCCTCCAGCTCGTCCCCACGTGCCATCTGACGGTACCTGCGACGACTCCCAACAGCCTGTAAGACGACTTCTCAGTTGCTCACCTGCCCCACCTGACATGCTACCTGTCCACATCCCTACTCTCGTGTCCTTTCCGACGTATGTCCTAGAAGGTTCGCAATCTCTTTCCCACAATTCCGAGGCCTGAAAAGTAATAAAACTGGAGGTGTCATTTTAAAAAATAATTTGGGGAAAAGCAGATCTGAACTGACAAGGGGCTATTCAGAGGCTTCGCTGACCCCGCCTATGCGGAATACGCATCTGTACGGCCACAGAAACAGTAACTGCCCCAGACAGCACCAGCCCATGTTTAAGTTACTATATACAATACATAAACTCCTAAAAAATGAAAAAAAATTTTACATGAGTTGTCAAAACCCATCTGTCCCCAGGGGCCTGGACACGGGAAGGCTATGGCAGTGCTGAGCCTGGCTCCTTCCCGGACTTCGCCTCTCCTCACCCTCCTAAGAGCCTCCTCACTCCAGTCTTGGGGGTGAACTTGGCCTCAGATCTGGCCTCCTGCCTGAAGACCGTACTGACCCATTCCCCCTCCCAGTGTTTCAAATGTTGCTCCTCTACGTCCCATTGGGAATGGCAAAAAACTCCTTCTATTTATGGTGATATTCTTTGCGCCCAGGTCAGTACTTGGCCCGTAAAAGAAAGTTAACGTTTGTAGGGAGAAGCCGAGTGACTTAATCTTAACTATTGACGAATGAGTTAATAATCCTTATTTCCTATTAAGACACTTAGAAAATGTAGTAATCTCTAGGTTTCTCCAGAGATTAACTGCCACCTTCGAAAATCGCGAGAACGTCTCCGCACCTCCAAAAGGGAGGGACTGAAATACTGCAAATGCCGAGGACTCTGTAAAACACTCACAGCTAAATCCCCGTGTGAGCACACGAGGAATTCACAGTCTGCGGATCTCTGCAGAACCAAAATTTGAATATTTCCCTATGCACATATAAATTAATGTACATTAACTAAATAACCGATGATTTATAATTCAAGGCCCAGCCAAATCAGGATGACTTGGTGGGCCAACCTTCAACTCCACATGTAGGGCACACCATAAGTGTCAATATCCTGGCGAAAAGGGTCACTGTTAGCAAAACGAAGCATGCTAATGAAACTCTTTCATGAGTAAATTAAAGTCAACACGTACACATATATTCCGAAACTCTTTCCCAATACATTGCTGCGTCATATTTCCATGTAATTTAGTCTATGCATCTTAATGTTTTCTGCTTCTCATTTTCAAAGGGAAAATTATTCTTTCCATGCACAATATCCCCAGGCTCAGATATAAATTGTGGGCACGAACGATTCAGACTTGGTGGTCAGTCCTATACGATTCTTAACACAGCAAAGACAGTGCATGAGGCATTAGCTGGAATCACTCTTATTTAATGAGATGATCCATCACGGTATCTTATAATTAAATATACTCTTAGCCATGATTATTGGACACGAAAAGCACAGCAGCAGACAACGTGGACCGAAGAGGATGAGGTGCAATGAGCCCTCATTGGCTGCCAAGTGGAAGGGGGCAGTGGAAGGGGGACAATTCATGTCATGAACAGAAACAAACTCTAAACAAAAAACATCCTGTATGTAACGTATTACCACGACTTCACCACCACCCCCAAACGGCTACGGAAGTGCAGCAGGACTAAAAATACCCCAACCAAAGGGAATGTCCAAAGCACAGAAGAATCCAAGCAGAAGTCAACCCCAGGTTAACGTGCCATGGCCTGTCCCACAAAAGAAGTTGCCTGTGTAGAAAGAAAGCATCAAATTTGAATGATTAACAAATCATACTGTCACCAAAAACTCATGGTTATTATTGGAAATATCATAAATAGTTTTCAGTACATACCACCACCTACTAAAATATGAAACTACGTATGAAAACATTAAAATTAAAATAAAGCAGTTTTTCACATTTTATAAGAATAAAAAATGACCTCTCTAAACCCTAAATGAAAAATTTTAAGATGCTGAAGCTGCTTTTAAATTTTGATCCAATGCATTTATTTAAAAAACAGATTTTGCTATTTACATTCCATTGGGTATAGCAAACTCCGAATCACTAGGTAGATGAAATAATATAGCAAACGTTAAAATACTCACACAGATAATCAAAAACAAATGATACACCGAAGGGAACTATTTTCACAGTTAATAAGTATTACAAATATGAAATTAGATTCTCTCTCACCTACCACTAAAAGTTTTAAAAGCAGTTATTTAAACGAGTAGAAGAAAACATGTATTTAATAGGCACAGAATATGAACAGACCCTCTTAAAATAAGGAGAGTTTTTAATTTGTAAAAAAATTCAACCAAATAATTAATCAAAAACTGCCAGAAGAGATTATGAGCATTCCCATCCATCAAATGAGAAAACAGCAAAAATCTAATGCCAAGAGGTCAGAACGTGCAGTAAGCTACACACACTCACAAGTGCTAAATGGATCCCTTTCTGAAAAGCGGTATAGTTGTATGTTAGAACAACTCTAAACATCTTCATTCACTTGAAATTCAACATTTTTACCTCTAGGCATCTAAAGAAAATAATAGAAAAAGGAAATAATAGAAAAAGGGCACAATAATGTATACACAAAGATGCCCACCACAGGGACACATGCAAAAGTAAAATATTATTAACAACCAACGTGAGAAGCATTAAGAAATGGTCATATAAATCACTGTAATGCATGCATGTGGAATGTTATACTGCCATAAAAATATCCACCAAGAATATTTAGTGGCATGGAAAAACATTTCCCACATAATTTTAACCAAAAGCAGATTTTAAAATTTTATGCACAGCACATTTGGTTACGTAATACTCAAGGAATTATCTCAAGGTGTTAAACTGCGCTAAGGGGGATTTTTTTTGACATTCATTACACATTATTAACTCCTCCCAATTTCCCACAATGAGCATATAATCATTTGAGGATAAAAGTTAGAACTATTGTAAAAAATAAATTAGAGGTTTTCCACTTCTAGCATGAAGTAATAAGCTTCAAATGAACCCTATCTTTCACAAATAACAGCTATAAAGTCTGGATAAAATTCTAAAAAATGAAAACCTTTATGACAGACCTGGAGACTAGACAAAAGCCAGCAGTTAGAGAGGCGTCGAGGCCTGAAGCACGCCAACGGCACGCACACCCCTTTTGGTGGCTTTACCCCGAAGATGTCCAGATTCTGAGGCCGCTGAGGACAGGCAGGCAGCTAAAACCACAGAATCAACACCACAGGATTTAAAGCAGACTGCCACTTACGCTTAAGTATCAGAAAAGAGATGTGAAGCCTGAGTGCTAGCGACATGACAGATGCCGTGTGATGCTAGCCCAAGTTAACCGCCTGTAAAATGGAAGCACCAGCAGTCTTTGAAGCAATACAGCACAATCCAGAGACCACACGATGTAAAATTCGAAATGTCCAAGACGGAATCCAAAATCACTTAGGAAGAGACAGAAAAACATGCCCAAGTAACAAGCCCAAACATATGTGGCACACGAGATGACCAAAGGTCAGAATTATTTTGAAAGGACTTCAGCTATTATAAACATACTAAGTGAAGTAAAGGAATAGGTTTGGAACAAATGAAAGAAAAAAAAAGGAAGTTTCTGCAATGAAATAAAAATTAATTTTTAAAAACACCAAATGCAAATTTTAGAAACAAAAAAATAGAATAAAAAATAGGCTCAACAGCAAAATGGAGCTAAAGAATCAGGGAGTTTGAAGACAGATCAATAGCAATCATCCAATAGGAAGAATAAAGATAAAAGACTGAATTTTTTTAAAAAAGTAAAGAGAGCCTCAGGGATCAGAAGAGCAATTACAAAAGGCCTAACATATAGCTAATTGACTAGAGTCCCAGAAGAAAAAGAAAAAAAGAGAAGGAAAATGAGGCAGAAGGAACTTCTGAAGGAGTCACGCTCCTCAGCAATGTCCAGCTTTGGCAATATAAAGAGATGGGCAAATCTTCTCAAAATCAAGTGAAAAACTGCATAAAACTGCCCTGAGCGACAAGCTTACGATTCTGAAAATCCAATTCAGGCAAGGAATGAAAAAGCACTTCAGGGCTCCAGGCGGGAGGTGGAGGGCAGGCTGCCGGCCTGGATGCCGGCCCCCCTTCACCCTCGACCTCGGGAGGCCGTGTGACGGTGACAGCATCCAACGCAGGAACTCAGAGCCACCTCACAACACTGCGACATGGAGGTGTGAGCCCGTGTGGACAACTGGCAGACCAGCCGGAAATGCAGCAGGGAGGCCTGCAAACGAAGAGCAACAAAGGACCAGATGAAGCTCTGCGCCCGATCCCAGGGACTGGGCAGCGGTGGGCAGGAAACCCAAGCGAACGGAGCAGACCCTGCGGGCTGGGAGAGTGGCCTACGAGGAGGCCACGCTGTCCCAGGGCCCACGCCAATACCACGGCAGAGGGCAGAGGCAGTGCTGGGCTCACGGCGCTTGCCACAAACTCTGTCCGGATGGCCGCGTGACTATTAGTCTTACGTTCACAGGGAAAAAAACCTAAAAGTCAAGAGAAAATTAATAAATTAATAAGCATTTAAAAACTAAACAGAAGCGTTGGAGTCTAAATACCATGGGGGGATAGAATTCCATGGTTTTAAGAAACCATGGAAGTTAAAGCAAAGAAAAGAAATTCCTTGAAAAATGTATTATATCCAGATTTACCATTCCATATCAGATGTTCCGCTTTTCGAGAGAAACAACAAAAATGAATTATAAGATGTCTTTAAAAGAAAATGGCAACTGTGACTCAGATTTAGGGAGCAAAATAAAAGTCAACAGAAACAGAAAATTGCCCAGATGTCAACGCAGCAAAGAAAGTCTTCAATAACTACTGTAAAGATGTTCTAAGAATTCTTTTAAATTTTCAAAAATTAAAAAAATATATAAGAACACTGATTCAACAAATAGAGAATAGGAATACAAAAAGAGGGATTATAAAAAAGGACCAAACAAATACTAGAAATGAAAAGGACTATAACAAAAATGAAAAATTACTACACGGGAAAACAGCAGATTTGACAAGACAGAGGAAAGAATCGCCGAAACTGAAGACAGAAAGATGTTATCTAATCACAGAACTGGAAATGAGACAAACTTCTAAGAAAGATGAGCAGAGCCTAGAGATCTATGGGATAATTAAAGTATGTCAACACACGTGCAGTAAGAATTCCAATAGGAGAGAAAAGACGGAAAGGAGCAGAAAACACATTCTTAAAAGTAATGGCTGCCAACTTCCCAGGTATGGTGAGACACCTTCACCTACAGACGGAAGAAACTCAATGACCATTAGCGAACACTTGGGAAGTTTTACAGCCAAACTTATATACAAAAAAAAGACACTAAGAAAACCTGAAGCGCGACAAGCGAAAAAGCCATCACGTGCACAGAACGGCTGCACGTTTCACAGGTGACTCCGCATCCCGCGGGGGGGGGAAGGGGACAGCCGACTGAGCAGGAATGACCGGGCCGGAGCGCTGAGGGGAACTGTCCGTCCAGGATCCCACGTCCAGCAAAGCTCCTCTGCGCTGACGCGGGGGGGGCAGAGAACCTGCAGGTGGACGAGCGCGGGCCGGACGCGCGTCCCTGCGGGACGGAGAGGTGGACGGGGCCGAGGACACACGCACGAGTCCGGGCGACCCGGGACGGAGCAGGAAGCGCCGGTGCGGCCAGCTCATGCGCCGCGCTGCGGGCTCGGTAAGGCCCGTCCAGTCGGTCACGGCTGCGCCAGAGGAGACGGGCCCCGCCGCGGGGGTGAGAGACACGAGCGCCGGGGCCCTGTGCGTCTGGGGGGGAGCCGGTCCCCGCGTCCGGTCCCCGCGGGACAGCAGCGGCTCTGCCAGCGCCGGGCGCGCCGAGTCCCGGGCAAGGCGGCTCCTGAGGAGCAGGAGGGGCCGGGGAGCAGGGCCTGGGTGGGCCACCCCGGGAACCGCTCCGTCCTGGGAGCAGGACGCCTCACGCAGGAAGCCCTCGGCCCTGGGGGAGAGCACGACAGGCCCCGAGGAGCTGGGAGCAGGCGCGGGACAGGGGGCTGAAGGGCTGATGCGCAGGCCCGAGGGCACCTCGGACCCCGACAGCGGCGGAGCAGCGCCGCGTGGCCGCGCCGCGGGCTTGGGGTCAGGGGGTCAGGGGGGTCAGGGAACGGGGCCGAGGCCGGGGCCCGAGGGCGCGTCCGCGCAGAGACCCCCCCCCAGGGCGCGCATGACCCGGCTCCGCGGGTGCCCCCCGCCACGACGGCGGGCGGCCCGGCCCGGGAGGGAGGCGGGGGCGGGGACAGGGACGGGCGGTGGGCGCCCCCCTGTCGCCCCCTGCCCAGGAAGGACGGGGCGGGCGGCCGCGGTCCCCTGGGCAGCCACGGCCACGGCCACGGCGGCTGCGCACGGGCAGACGGGCCCGGGCACAGGGCCCCGGGGCGCCGGGCCCTGTGGGGGGGTCGGAGCGCAGGGCCGGGGGCGGGGGGGAGGGGGCCCGACGTCCCCGTCAACAGCCGCCCAGGGCGGGCCCGCGGCTGCCTGCGGCGCAGGCCGGGCGGGCGGGCGGCCTCGCGGGCCCTCAGACACGCAGACACGCAGACACTCAGACACGCGGGCACACACAGACACGGGCACAGACACTCAGACACGCGCCGTCCGAGCCCGCGCCCCGGGAGGAGGGCCCAACCGGAAACGGCCCCGCCCCGCTCGGGGCCGCCCGCGCGCTCCTGTCCCGGGGGGAAGGTGCCGTCCGTGCGGGCCGCGCAGGGGGCCATGCCAGGACCGCGGGGCCGCCGCTTCCCGTGCCTCACGCTCCAGCTCGTCCCCCCACCGTGAGCACCCGCCCCACTGACCGCGGCCCGGGGGGGGGGCTGCTGTGCGGGCTGCGCCGTGCGGCGCCGACTGTCGCGGTGGCCCCGCTGCCGGCCGCGAGCGCCCCCGGAGCAGCCACCCCGGCGTCAGGACGGGGCCGGAGCACGGCCTGCGCGGTGCGCGAGTCGGCCGCGCCCTGAGGGGGCCTCGCGCTGGGCGGCAGGTGCCTCCCCACAGCCTCCGCCGGCCTGTCCCGGAGCGAGGCCCCCGACGTGCACGGGATGCGGGCGCCACCCGCGAGCCCCGGCCCGCGGCCCCTGCTCTTGGCCCTGCCCGGCGAGCTACGCACGGCGCTCAGAGAAGTCCATTAACTGTCATTTGGAGAGAAACGACGACGACGGCACAATCATTTATCCGCAGGGCGTAAATTGTCCCAAATTTAACGTGTTTGCAGTGGCCGTCTCTGTCACACGGCCGACAGTCATAAAACAGCAGGGAACCGCGCGGCGTTAGGGCACGAGCCATCCCTCATCATGCTCTCTGTACACATCTACGGAATTTGGGGGCTGCTATGCTTCGCCTTATTCACTGAAAGGGAGTAGGAGGACATTTCGTAAATTTCTCCCATATGAAAGCCAGAGGAGGTACTTTACGATTAATGTTGATGTATCAGGATAAAACAACCTGCGCCAAGTTGTCAAATGCCTAAATCAAATTTGCTCACTAGAAGAGATAATCTAAAAAATAACTATTTCATATATCTTGTTTTCGAAAAAAACGCTATTACTTAGTGATCTGAAATTTAACTGAAGCTACGTTTTAATAACATAACGCCAATAAAATGTACATTTTCACTGTGTTATGTAAACGAAATGTAAGATGTTAAAAGGCTCTAATAAATCTAATACGTTTTCCTCAGGACTTTAGCAAAGATATAATGGTATTGATCTTTTCAATGTTCCCTAAACTAAAGGGGTTTACGAAGGTGTTAATCCAACATGTATTCGAGACTTAATTCAATCAAGTGTCCTGGACTTTTGACAACCTTGGAGACCTGTTCTTTCAAATCCCTCGTGTGCTTTTTCCTAACGTGCAGTCAGATTTGAGACTCGCCATTTCATGGACGAGTGAGCAGAGAGGGGAGCAACTCAAACCCTGTGGGGTGAGGGACACAAAGCACAGAGGTGAAGCACAGCCATGGACACGGCAGGGATCTGTCCCTCCAGGTGCTCCATGTCCTGACGCCTGCTTACTTCAGAGGGAATGACAAATAGTTCAGACACCACTTTGGCCACGTGACTAAGAAGGAACCAGTTCAGGCCCCAGGTACTTTCATGTCACTGCCCTGCCCGGCCTGAGCGTCCTGTCCCCGCTGGTCTCCTGTATCCATCCCACGTGCTCCCCAGGGCAGCCCCCACTGGCCAGGGACTCCCCGCCTACACTCCGCCCCCCCCTTCCAACCTCAGCATCTCCTTCCAGATGATCCGCAGGCATCCAACCCGCACCCCGACCAAAAACAAGTTCACCCCGCTCTCCTCTCCCAAACCTGCCTGTGTGAGTGTGTTCCCAGGCCTCTGGACTCACCGGTCCCTCCCGCACAGCTGCTGTCTCCTCTGTCCTCCACTCCCACCAGCTCACACCAAACCTTCCCTGAGGACAACCTCCAGCTCGGTCCCCCTGGCTCCTCGGAAACAGCCTCCCTAATACCTGCACCTTAAAGGAGTCCGGTACATGGCCTCAGAGCACTAGCCCCTGTGACAGCTGAGACACACAGGTAATGCACACCAGGACCGAAGCACACACCCAGGGTTCTTCTGAGGTGATAAAGAATAATAAATAATAAATAAATAAATGATGTAAAACAAAATAAACATTAATATAATGTTTTATATTAAAATAAACCTCAATGCATACCTTTGCTTTGGGTTTTATAACTATGAGGGCGGCTGTAACAAAGTACAACCACTTTAGTGGCTTAAACCACACATTTACATCTTACAGATCTGGAGCCTTAAGTCCCAGGGATGATCAGTGAGCTAAAATCGAAGTGTCAGCAGAGCTGTCTGTGCTCCTCCTGGAAGCTCTAGGGGAGAATTCCTGGTCGTGCCCTTTCCAGCTTCTAACGGCCACCCACATGCAGTGGCTCATGGCCCCCTTCTCCATCATCAAAGGCAGCAACGGTGGCCAAGTCCTTCTCACATGGTACCGGACCACCATGACCTCCTCTTCCCCGTCCCCTCCCACATGAAAGGATGTGTGCGATGACTCTGGGCCCACCCAGCTAAGCCAACATGCCCTCCCTAAGGTGGGCTAAGATGACTGACACTTAAACTCCTGGAACCTTAACTCTCCACTGCCACATAATAAAACAAGGCCCCGGGACATCTCTCGTATTGGGGGGAGTGAGGTGAAAAGAGACGACGATTCTGCCAACCACAGAAGCAAGATTACAACTGGCTACTAATTAAAATCTAAATTTAATTCTGAAGGTCTGTACCCCCTCTCCACGAACTGGTGGGAGAAGGGAGAGAGAGAGAGAACTCTTCACTCATTTTAAACTGTTGTCTCATTCGGACAGGACATTAGGTAAAATAAGACTATTTTATGAAAGCCTTTATCAAGAGCATTTTACTTACAGCTATTCCTTCTTATGCAGACTACGTTTGACTACTGTAACCTTTATTTTCCGAGACTGTTTTCCATTCTCCACTCAGGTTCATCGTATTTACTTAAAATGCAGAGGGCAAAAGTCAGAGGAAATAATTAACTCATTGTGACTGTCAACCTGTGAGCCAGCGAACATCAGTAAACATGCATTAAGTAATAAGAATCAATTCCTAAAACGTACAGCTCTTTAATGCTTAAAAAGCATTCTTATTCTCTCGTTTGACTAGTATCACTGTGCGGAGCCTTTACAGAAACATTAAATCAAATTTTTCAATAACACTTAGAGAAGGGAGGTGAGGCTGACAATCTCACAATTATTAGGTGTACAGCTGCAGCAGCCCAGGAGGGCAGGACTCATAATTTCTGAATAGCTGTCAGAAAAGGAATAGTTCCAATTTAGAGGTGAAAAACCTAAATTCACTGAAAACATAACATTTTCCCAAATGACAGTATTCACATATTTTAGGTATGCCCATTAGAAAAAAAAATGAAGAAAAGTATAATTATACGTTCTTGCTCCAAAATAAGAAAAATAGGAACTAATTAGAATTTTAATTGAAAATATTAAAACAAAAATCAATACTCCTACAAGAGAAAAAATGAAAATTAGAAGCCTCACACTGCACTAGAGAAGTTTACGGCATTCCCTCATTTTCGCTTTTCTATTAATTTGTACAAACTCTGCAGGATCAGTCAAATCAATTAAATAGAGATAATGGGCAAAAATCACGAAGGCTTAAATATTAAGGTAATGACTTTAAAGTGAAAATTCATCTGTCTTAATTGAGAACTGGGTGAGAAAGGTATCACGAATGCAGAAGCACAAAATTTCACTGCGAGTTACGTCTCAGCATGTTTACACGAACAAACAAAGTCGTCATCATCTCTGTGAACCGAAGTTTTTACAGAAAGGCTTCTCCGGGTCAAAACTCTTAAAATCTTCTACCGGAACCACTCACTCACTCGCAGATCTGCACTAATGACAAGGCAACGTGTAGACAAACAGGGAGAAGCGTCATTCCCGTCACAGGATTCTGCCTCCAGAAGCTCCGGCAACAAAGTTGGAGGAAACGCACTATGGATAGTGACAGGATTATTTCAAAACCCAATTATATCTGCTCATTCCCCTTTGCTTAATTAAAGCAAAAGGCATCAAACCCTTCCCCAGCAGTAGCCGTGTGAAAGCTGGAGAGCACAGACGCAGTAATTAACTTAACCTTATCACTGAACTGTGCTGGGCCGTTCAAGTGCAGCCCAGTATCACAGCTGAGAATCGATGCTATCGGGCGAGCATCTTGGAGGAACATCTTGGAGCGGCGACTGAGTGATGCCCCGTGCAAAAGGCAGGCTTTGTTCCCGCCTCGCCGCGCTGGGAAACGCGCCTGCTCGTGACTTTCCTGTGGCAGCTTGACCGTTTAATCATCGTGCGTTAATCCATTATCGATATCATGAACATGTAACTACAGAATGACTTGTCACAGTAACCAGACGTTACAGATTTTGTACACAAATGCAACACAAGGGAATTCTGAATATTAACTGTCCGTTCACCAAGAAGATCTATCGTGGGGTTTCTAATACACACAGACATTTTACACACAGCAAAGTTTGAGTTTTAGAAAAACGGATTTGGGGGATTTAAATTAAGTCATTCCGGGCGACATCTCTCATCAAATGTATGCATGGGTGGCTTTCTCCTGGCTTAATTCAACCCAAAAGACGGATGTTTATGCAATTTTTAAAAATTCAATCTATCCAATTATGCCAATTTACTTGATATTTTATTTGCTTTCCCGGAAAATATTTCAAAATATAAGAAAAGGTCTTTTGAATATACATCGCTTAAAGCCATCTATTCATTATTCCCAGTTAAGTGTAAGCATATTTTGTTATTTTCCTGAAGGATCAAAAATTCTGTTGCCAAGAAATTATGTTGAGGTCTTTCACTTTCACCAAGTAAGACACTAAATCATAGGGGACGATTATCAGCAAATTCCCTGCGACAGGCCCTAAGCCTGCTGAGGTAATGCAGCTGACAAACTTTGATGTGCCATGCCTGGGCACATTATGTTCACGTAGTGTGTACATCTGGGCACCCTTTATGGCAATGCAGCAAGCAGCCAATCATTTATTCCACTCTAATTAGCACACATGTAAATCCTCACCAATCAAGCCACGCGCAGGGTGACTGTTGTGGCAGCCATACAGCAAGCTGGCAGAGCATACGAAGCAAGCATGAGACGACACTTCTGGGCATGATCTGAACCTGCCATCAGACCAGGAGGGCTCCCCCAGAAAGGGCTGCAACCAGCTCTGCTTTCAAGACTGATCAGGGGGGCCCAAGGGAAAAGGTCAGCAGGCGGGGAGCGACTGGCCACGGTTCTGACCCCTTCCTGCTCCTAGGGAGCCGCCGACGCATCGCGCTGCCTGCCTGCTGGAAAGCACAGTGACCAGGACCCAACGTCAGGATCCAGTGAGGCGCAGGCCGCATGGCCCAGAACGCAAGGATGCGCCGAGGGAGGAGTGAGGACCAAGCGTGCTGTGCGACAGCTCACAGGGGGCTGGGGAGGAGCACGAGGCAAACCCCTCCGGGCCGCCGTGTGCCGTGTGACGCCCACGCAGACCCACAGCCAGCCGAGCGCCGACGCACGAGAGGCCTGCGTGCGTCGCTTCCCTCTGTCACCATGTGTCAGCACGGACTTCACCATCGTTGTGCCAAACCAGCGCAACCGAGAACCCCAGCTCTGAACACACTTGGAAACTGCCCCTGGGAATGCAAGTGACAGCACTTAGTGGGGGCTTTTACTGTCTCGTTTCTGTCGCTCCTCTCGCCACGATGGAGCCCCCCCGGCACCTGCAGTCATCGGCACGCACGACAGACGCGGCGAACAGGACACCTGCTCGGAGCCGGGATGGAGACTGCGGGGAAAACGGACGAGGCACCGACGCTTCGACGTGCTTTACCGAAAGGTCTTCCCGCTCGATGTCGACTTACACTGGTTTGCGACATTCGACTCACTTGTTGTCACTATTTGCACGTCGCTAAAATAACGAGGAATCCGTCCAGCTAAGACCGGTGGGACGCCTCCCAGGTGGCAGCGGGGCCAGGTGCAGGTGGCACTGACGGGTGGGGGTGCCCTACGCCCCCAGATGGCAGCTCCAGCGGGAGGAAGAGGTCAGAGTGACAGACGACGACAGCGCTGAGACCGCAATGACATGAACGTCTCGGACCGATACGGAACGGGGGACAAGAAGTCCCCCACAAGAAAGCGACGGCCATCGACTTCTTAGAATACCCAGGTATTTTAAGGTGACTGAAAATTTAACGCACGACGGACACCTCCTGCGAGCGGGGCCCCCCCAGGTGGCAGGGGCGGGCTGGTAAGAGGCACCGTGGCCACCACATGGCCAGGGAGACGCAGCTGCACGCAGTCCCCCTGCAGAGCTGGCTGCTGCAGGCGAGGGCGGCTCAGGCCCGAAGGGGCCTCTCCTCCATGTCCCCACAGGCCTTGCGGGGACAAGGGTCAGGGATCGCCCTATCCAAAATGAAGTCCCCACCACCCCACCCCAATCACGCTCAACCCCTTCTCCCCGCCTGGGCTCACCCCGCCTACCACTGGGCCTCACAAGGGCTTTGTTGTTGATTTTCCCACATCTCCGGAACTGGAAGGCGACGCCCTCAGCACAGGGACGCGGCCAGTTGTGGTCACACAGCTGAACCCCACGCCTGGGATGTATTAGGGACTGCGTCAGTGTGCGCTGGGGGTGGATGAACAAATGCACAAGCGAGCGAGCTGAGTAGTGAATAAACAACGTACTGACGGGTGGCCCAGACCCAGGAGACTGCGCCGCCCCACCCAGCAGGGCTGGGGCCATCATGGCCAGTCACGGTGAATTCTGAGTACATTACGGATAGTTACATGAGGAACACATCATCTCCTCATGGAAACAACTCGGGCATTTCCTGCGATTTCTCCAAACCAAGTGAAAGTTTTGAGGAAGGCAGCAGAGGCGTCCAGAGTAGCAGGGAAAACACTGAACCAGGAGGCGAGAGACGACGACGTCATAAATCTTTCCAAGTCCACAAACAAGCCCCGCAAAAATACAAATTCGATAACAATCCGATATTACAGAATTTTTGCAGGAGAATCTTCATTTTCACCCGACTCATTTGAAAACACACTGCCACTAACCCCATAGCCCAAAGCACCCGGGAGCGCGATGGGCCACGCTGCACGGGGTGACACACACCTGAGGCCCCGGGGGTGGGGGAGAGACAGCACACACTGGCACTCGGTTGTCCCGCGGCCCTAAGGAAGGACAGAAGAACAGGATGCCCCATCCCCGCCCGGTGGCTGACAAGGACTCTGGCTCACAAAGAGAGGCCCGGCAACACAAAGTAAACTGCTCTTTGATCCATAAATAGCAACTCCGGTTTCCTGCTTTATATGCATAGTTTGTTCTCACCTGCAGCAGAAAGTTCACGTCTCACATCGAGACCTTACTTAACCTGTTTCTTTTCATTTTCATATTGTCAAAAATGTCCAGTGTTTGTTTGCTTTCTATTTACGAGACACAGCCATTAATTTTTAAACATACTCCTGTCTTATGTAATCACTGATAAAAGACCAAAAAAAGCAATTTCAAAACATAAATGAATTCTGAGTTCTGCCACACTACTAGATGTGGTTACTCGTAAAACAAACCACAGTCAAAATGGGGCAAACTACAGAGAAAATAATTTAAAAACTGACCTATATTCAAAAGTAGGGTCTTTAGTCTACTGAAATATGTGTGTAGGGCTTTAGGTGTGGGATTCATGTATAGGCATTTCCACCAAAATAATTACATAGACTCCACCTAAAGGCGGTCTTTAAGGCGTTTAAGACATGCAAGGCGCTATCACAGAACGAAGAGCGTCTGGGCAATTGAGGAGTTTCTGTTGTGGCTTCCTTCAAAGGGCACCCCCTATTCAGCCACGTCAGAGGTGGCAGGTAAGCGGCCCACGTGCCACCGCTGATCCCTCCCCGTTTCCACTCCCCAGGACGTCACGGGCAGCCTCGGGATCTCAGGCAGTCCGCACTCACCCACTTCCAAGAGGCTGGAGCAGAAACCTCTCTTCCCTGAGCTCAGTTCGGGGCACCTTACCTGAGTGGACAAAAACAAAGTAACCCTCTTCTCAGGTCTAAACACCATACACATCACTGATCCTTGGAAAACTCCTGAGAAACTAACTCGACACGACAGCTCGTGACCAGAACGTGCTTCTGACCTTAAATGCGAAGATGTGAGGTGATACTGACAGGCGACTAGGGAGGGCTCGATCTTCCAGTCACCTGGCGTCTACCTGAGATAGGGAGGACCAGATCGTCGGGACAAGAAAAAACCTGCTACCAAAGGCACACACCTCCACCGCGTTGCTGCGAGGGCCGAGGCTGCCCTGTGGCACCCATCCCTTCCCTCCCCGTCCTCCCAGAACAGTGAGATTCTCAGTGCGGGCTTCTCCGCGCCTCCGAACACTGCACTAAAGCTGTTCGTGCAAACAGCGTCCCGACGTCACCTGAGCAAGAGAATGCGACCTCGTGGCTGACAAAGAGCTGTCGCGGTAAACGACGCCAACGCTGTTTTAGATCAGAGGACTGGAAGTCACATATTTTTAAGAAGAATTCCCAGTCCACCACTTCATGGACCCGGAGGCGTTGCAGAGGTGGCCCCCCAGGAAAAGTCACCTAACAACGGCCTCTGGGTCCCTCTGGCCGTGACAGCAGGCCTGGGTCGCGCCCACAGCACCCCTGCGGGCTCGGCCACACCCAGGACTGCGAGCGAGAACCCTGCCCCCCCACTCCACTTGCAGTGTCAACGGTGCTGAACGGCGTCCTGCCGAACGCACGTCTTCGCGGGCTGGAAGGGGACACAAAAGCGCTCTGCACAGGGCCAGTAAACGCGAAGCCGTTGCACGCATCCGAAGAAACCCAGCAAATCGACATTCGCGCCCCGATCCGCCTTGCATGGAACCTCGCCACGCCTACGAGCATTAACTGATTAATTAACCGACATCAGAGTGTGTCTGCAGGCAGCGTGGGGATATTTGTTAGGACATCGTTTACCAGCAGGACAAGTCACAGCAGCACAACTCGCTGATGATTTTATTACTAAAACATTACCATATTCCGGAAAAATCGACGCCTGGTAGCAACCCAGTCCGGCCCCCCCGTAGCGATCCACGCACGAATCTCTGCGTGTCTGTGTGTGTGCGTGCATGTAGCATCCGCGGGTGTAGGTGCAAACATGATACGCGTTGAGAGAGAGAGAGAGAGAGCGTATGCACAGGTCTTTCTGCTTCGGTCTGGAACCATCTGACCAACATATAACACTAATTTACATACGTTAGCACGATGTAGATCAAGAGTAAACAGGTCTCACGTTAGATTTCCAAAAAAAACCTACTTTTCTTTAGTCTTTTTCCACTTCAAGCAGAGTATTTACTACTCTATAAAAGAACCAACAAAATAAATATCTCTAGTAAGAATAATGTTGATAATGTAATACATGTTTATTGGCTTGAAACTGAACAATAATACATATTTATCTCGCTTTATAAATCTGAATATCCGTGAACTGTTGTAATAAAAGATGAAGCACTTGCCTATTAAATTATAATTTTGGGGTGAATTCCACTGAAAATATCAGAGAAGTTATTTAATAGGAAAACTGACCCAGGCAAAAATAAGACATGAGCACCTTTCCCATCTCCTAGCTCACCTCAGAGCTAAAAACCTTTCTTCATACTTGCGCTGGCAGAAGCCGATGTCACTGAAAAAGCGACGCAATGCTGTGCCAACTGCCTTGAAAGGGCAGCCCCCGAATGCAACGCCACCTCCGCTCTAATCCTCGTTAGGGGCATTCAGAACGACCTCAGCACAGTCTCGGGGGCGGGCGGAGAGGGGGCGCTAAGTGAGGCTTCGAACACAGAACGGGGGAGAGGGCTAGCGAAACTCGGATAGCGAAATCGTCTCGATCTGCCCTTGCTGGAAGGAACTGAGGAATCCTGGCAGGGCCTCTGACGCGCCTCACCAAAACCACGGGTGAGGCGGTCACAGCGACGCAGACGACCGTGACCTAAAGAAGAGGCCTCGTGCGTGGCGGCGCAGAAGTCGCCCGCGGTAAACTCATTGGAGAGTTTCCTCTAGAACACTTCTCTCGGGAAAGCGAGAGCCTCGAAACTTAGGTGCACTGCAGAACTCATCCCGGAACTTCCCTCGCACGAGATTTTAGGGGCTTGGAAGACGGCGACAGTAAATTAGCAAACACTGCAAAGCAGAGCGAACTATTTGCCACTCGGTGGAACCTGGCTGACTATCGGAAGGTCCTCGGGATGTGCAGTGGACGTGCGTTAGACACTGTGACACGCGTGGCACGCGTTTCGTGCCGGCATGGCACAACAGCTCCGCGCCCCTGCCACGGAGACTCGGCTCTGATCGCTGGGGAAACGGCTGTGGAGCTAGATCACTTACACAGCCACAGACACGCGTTCCAGGCGCAGCTCCGTCAGGAGGCGCGTGCACACGACTTTCTCCCGAGGACCCAGATCTCCGAGCTCATCCCCAGCCTTTCCGGTTAAGCAGGTGCACGACTGCGCCAGCAAGTTCGAGCCGCGCGCCCGAAACCTGTCACTTTAAGTGATTCCGCAGACCTCGCAACATGTAGGCTGCAGAAGAGAAAACCACTCCACCCAAACCCACCTAGAGACGTAAGAAATGCCGGCGAGGGTTGTCCAACTCCAGCACGTTCAAGCCCGAAGCCGCGAGCCGGGCCTCAGCGCCCCCACAGAGCTTTCACGGGAGCGTCCTCCGGCCTCCAGCTGGGACACGACATTTTCACCTCCACCCCTTTGCCAATGGTGAACGTGCCCACCTCCGTGTGGGCCCCAGGGCACATCTGAAAAGTCTCAGAACCGCCCAGACTCCTGGGACACGGCACAGGTATCGCCGCCACCTGCTGTGAGCTCCCCCACGGTCAGGCAGTGGCCTGCGCCCCCCGCTGTTCTGTTAAATCACACATTTAACTGTGTCATGGACAGAAGCTGTCACAGCAGAAGAACAAAGACCAGCCTGCACGACCCGAGGCTCGCACGACCCGATGTCCCTGGGCCCCCAGCTCAGTCGCTCGTTTCCACGGAGGCGGGTCCACACCCGAGCTTACCAGGTGCTGCGGGACGGGTGTCAGCCCACGCGGGGCAGGACCCAAATGTATTTTAACCGGGGCCAGTGCCAGAACACCCCAACCTGATGGCTCGGTGATTCGGCAAAGCCCTGCGTGAGGAAAGGCAGAGAAGGAACGCGGCGGGGCTGGGCCCACGGATGGCAGAGCACATGGCGTCCCAGCGGGCACCCGACCCAGGACGGGGAAGCCTGGCATTCCCCAGCCGTTAGCCGTGGGAGTGGCAGGTCTCAGACGCTGTCTGGTCACCTGCTGGCCAGTCCGGCCGGGACACGAGAGGGGAGAACAAACAAACAGCGCACCCAGCGACAGGTGACACCGTTCCCGACTTACGGTCCCACGAGGCCGAGCAGGCCCCGGCCTCTGTGGCCGCGTGAAGCCCTGGAATGGACGTGCTGAACTATTTTATATCATCGGTTTGTGTCTTTCTGCACGGAAACGGGGCATTCTTGAACCCCAAGTTCAGTCTCACTGTGCTCTGTCGCCAAGGGCCTCGCTAGTGCCTGCCACGGGGCACACGACAACGCTTACAGCACGGCGACCAGACGAACGGATGATCATCAGGGACGCGCCGTACGGGGGACTCCGCCCACACACTGCAGCCCGTGGGGTCTGGAACACGCGGTGTCACACACCCAGGCCCGATGCGAACGAGGCGACGGGCCAACGACTCGTTCGGCCGCAGTCAGGGTGCAGACGCATTCGGCTCATTTAAAACGGAACCGACACTGCCAGGTCTGCTTGCGCTGAACGACAACGTGACGTTTTTAAGTGGCTCCTGTTTTCTGAAGTTTGAAATTCCTTGGCTTGCCTTCATAGCATCTGCATGAAGTTTCTGAAGTTCAAAACCGTAGCAATTGTCATCATCACCGTGGCCCCGCGTCCATTATGCACGAACAAAGGAAAAATAATCTATCAAACGAAATAATAGACCGCTGCGGGACTCTGTCAATTAAATGCATTTCTGCACTGCTGACCCGCGCACTGGAAGGAAGGAACGCAATCAGATATGCTGATATGATGCTGGCACCGACCAGAAAACGATTGGATTCTTTTCCTCTGCAGCTGTTTGTAGTACCGAGGATTTTGATCCATGATAAATTCTATAACGATTAAAAATCTTAGACCGTTGATTTATGCCTTAATTCAGACATGCTGAGCTCTTCGAAATAAATGTTCCAAAACAGTATACACTGCAAATTGCAATTCTAACAAAAAACAAATGTTAAAATGTTAGCATCTTCCCCGAATATATTGTAGTGTATTAATTGTTGGTCTTGGTAATGTAGCTTATTAGTTTTGCATAATTTAAGTTTTAATTCATCGTTTAATTTTTAATTAAGTAGTGTTTTTCTTCCTCGTGATGGCTTTCTGCTTAAATGTTAGCCATGAAATATGATATATATGAAACAATCCTAGGGCACAGACAGACACACGGCAGTGCCACGTCGTATGTGACTTCTCCATGGCCTCAGCTATGAAAACAATCATAACAGTTTATATTCTAAAAAACTAACAGCCCCTTTCCTTTAGCATTAATATTTAAACAATTTAAGCTCGAAGACAGTGCTTTCAAACCTAAAGACCTGAACACCAAAGCACAACCAAATCACTTCCTCCGCACAGAATTCTTTCGGATTGCAGCTGAAATAATGAACTTTTCTGGATATCACACTCCATATTACAAGCTAATTTGTATTTTATTTTCCTGTGAAAACCACGGGGTCCCATATCGGCACACGAGGCAGAGGAGACGGATGCCCCTCACAGGAGCAGGCATCCGCAGCGCTGCCCACCTAATAGAAAATAAAAAGCTAATGGGCACGGGGAAGGGTCCACGAGGCAGAGGAGGAAAGCGCTCGCTTCCACGTCAGCTTCCCAGAGCGGATGCAGGCCCATCACGGCGCGGAGTCACTGTCCCAGCCGGCGCCCTGCGCAGGCTCTCCATCCAGCCGCGGTGACAACGCGGCCACCCCGAGCAGCGGCCATTAGCGGAGCATGGCGCCTCACCGTCCGCAGGCCTCCTTAGAAGATGCGAAAGCCTATTCCAACCAACTCCCGTGGGTAATCTGCCGCAGCGTCACTTTAAAGTGAGCCTTTATTTGCCTTTTCATGTGTAATGCAGCCTCGACGGTAACGATGAAGTGAGGAAAGAATGGCGACGAAGGAAAAGGACCGGGACGGGTCTGAGATGAGTGCCTGTGACAGCACGCCCCGCCTGCCACCACCTGGAGACCAGGTACGAGCCTGGCTGCTGGCCCTGCCAGGAGACAAGGACGCTCGGGACGTGCGCGGCTCCGTGCGGCTGCTGTCACCGCCAGCCCAGAACCTGTCCCCTCCACCCAGCCCCGCCAGCGTGGACGGGTGAGCGGCACAGGACACACTCAGACCACGCCCACTCCACGCTGGCCCGCTCTCTCCGGCTCCACGGAGGCCCTTAGGATGAGGGTCTCAGCCGTGAGCAGAGCCACCCCAGAGGGACCACGCGGGCTGGAGTCACAGCCACATCGTTCCCCTCCTCCCCCAAGGAACAGTTCCTGCCTCAGCTCGAACGCGCACGGCACCGCTGGCAGGGAGGACCCCCGGAGTGGGGTCCCCTGGAGGGCGGGATCGTCACGTTCCCCGAGACGCATCTGTTCCTGGTCTGAATTTATCTGACCGTGTCACACAGAAGAACAAAAAGGAGGGAAGTCATTGAAAGGCTTGCTGAAGGAGAAGGCGAGCAAACTGTCATGACAAACGCGGCCCCCTCCCTGCGCAGCCCGTCCCGCCCAGGCCCCTGCTCCGTGGGCAGACGTGCCCGGCTCTAGAGCACAGTCGGGACCTCTGTCCTCCCGGTGCCTGGGCCGACCGTCCTTTCACTCACTGTCCCGAGCACTCGACTTCCCCGAGGAAACAAAGAAGAGCAATCTCGCAGGGCAGCCGCTGCGAGCACCAAACACGCCCACTGGACACTCGGAAGCGCAGGAAATTCTAAGGGGAGGACGACGCTGCCATCCACGCTAAACGACGACTCCGCTCCCTTCGCGTGTTTTCTGTGCACACGTGCACACGCAGACACACACAGACTTTCTCCTGCACGTCTGTGAAGCGAGCCAGCGAAGTCATCCCGAAAGTCATCAGCCCTGTCTCACAAACGGGAACCAAGTGCAGCTGAGGGGAGATGAACGTGCTTATGAGCACAAAATCACAGGGAAGGGCGGGGAAGAGTTCACGTGTGTCTGTGAAAGCTAAAAGGAGCCCAGCACGCATACAGGACTGAACAAATACGGATCCCAGTTCCGAGTCAGCCAGGCCTTCTGCCACGTAGGGGTCTGAGGTTCAAGCATAGAAAGCAACTTGGGATATGTTGAGCAGAAAGAAAAAGGGTATCAAGAGCTATAAAGAAAAGGAAAAGGAAAAGGAAAGGAAAGGAAAGGAAAGGAAAGGAAAGGAAAGGAAAGGAAAGGAAAGGAAAGGAAAGGAAAGGAAAGGAAAGAAAAGGGGGTGGGAAGAGAGGAAAGAGAACGCACGGGAGAGAAGAGAGTGAGAGTAGAGTACCCAGCTTGAAAATGAGCTGGAACAAAGACTCCTGGCAGAGCAAAGCCTCAAAAAGCACAAAAATTGTCCTTGGAAGGGTACACCTGAGCCAGGACGCCGCCGCACTGCTCTGCATCCTGAGCACTCACCCCAGGTCACAGGCTTGCACCTGGCCTCCCACAAGCAGGAAGGAGGGCATCATCCACTTGCGAATGGGGGCCCCCCAAACAGAAACGGCACGGCTGATGGGCCAATAAGCGAATTTCTGCAACATCTATTCACATCTGAAGTTTTCTTAACGCGACCAGCCCAGAGCAATCGCTACAAGCAACCTGATGAGTGTGACAAAGGCCTCAACAGCGGCTCAAGACGGCAAGTCACCTCTGACTCAGATTTCTACGACTTCTTTCTAAAAGAGTGAAAAAATAACAATCTGAGGAAGAAATTGGGTGTGCTCTGTCGACCAGAACCCAAGCTCCCAGTTTCCTTGACTACCTCAGTTTCATCTTCTATAAAATAAAAATAATGGTCTATCGATGTTGTGCGTTTTTTAGAACACACGAAACATTATCAAGAAGAATTGCATAACTCCAAAGAATCTTAAAACACTTCCTTTTGATTATCAAATATTCAGGCTGAAATAAGTCCAAAAACTACAAGGAAACAGCTAAGCTTCCAGCCATACTGCAGCAACCACGGCCCACTGTAAACAACTAAACAACTGGACAAAGCAAACAACTATTTTCAAAAACTGGACAACGGAAGAAGAGAATTGTGACCCCAGAAAAGAGAAACAAAGGAGATAAGGCCCGTGAAAACTTTGGAGTTATGCCAAGAATCAACTTTAAGGGCACAGTGTAGGGACAAGGAGCACAGGGTGTCACTCCCTAAAGGAGACAGACGGATCTTGATGTTCAGAGAAGCAAAGGGAGCCGCCCAAGGAAACAGCGCCGGGACCTTCCAGGGGTGCCTGGGGGTCCTGGGCCGAGCCTCAGCCGGGCCTGGGTGAGCTGAAATTCCTAAAGGCCAGGGAGAAAAAAGCAAAGAGGGTGCTATAGGCTAAACAATTCCCAGCAATCCCATTAAGTACAGAAATCCTCAAGTTCTGACCGGCCAGAGTGATGAGTTTCAAACCTTCCAGCAGCTGAAGCATCTGGAAGAGTCAAAAAAGGGACGTTACCTCAGCATTGGGTGAAACACCCAGAGTTGGGTCTCCTCCATTATCGCCCTAAGTGACTTAAAAAACAAACCTCCAAAGGGTCAAAACGAACTCTCCGGTGGCTTGGATGATTGTCAGAAACGAATCACAAAACACCACCAGTCAGAATACTCGACATCTAGTCACAACTTACCAGACGTGCAAAGAAACAACAAAGAATTACCCCAAACAAGCATAAATAACTCACAGAGACAAACCCAAGGACCACACAGTGATGGAAGTAGCGAGCATGTTCTTAAAACAGCTACTATAAATATGCAATTGGACGTAAAAATAAAATTTTAAATGAGACTGGAAGATTAAAATAAAATGGAAAGAAAAGTAAAATGGAAAGAAAAAGCACAGACTCAGCAATCTGGGCGACTATATCAGACTAACATATGCATAATTGAAATGCCAAGCACGAAGGGTTGCAGGTGGGTAGAATGAGTAAGGGAGAAAACAGAAAAAATATTTGAAGAGATAATGACCTGAAATTTCCCAATTTTGAAAAAATAATCCATCCACAGATCAAAGAAATTCAACAAACCCCAAGCGGGGTTAGTACAAAAGGGAGCACACAAAGGTACAACAAAATATAGTTTCTGGAAAAACAAAAAAGGAAAAAAATCTTAAAAGTGACAAAATAAGAATCTATCAAGAAGAACAAAAAAATTTCTCACCAGAAAAAAACAGAGACTAGAGAATAGGATAGATTTTTAAAAAATTAAAACTTTCGACCTAGCATTCTGGATCTAACAGAACTTTCCTTCAAAAACGAAGACAAAATAATGATTTTCAGACAAACAAAAGGAGAGAAGATTAATCACCAGAAGGCACACACACACACACACACAAAAAAAATTAAAAGGAAGTTCTTCAGGAAGAAAGGAAATTATACCAGTTAGAAATGTGGATCTAAACAAAAGAATCAGGAATACCAGAAATAGTAAATGTGGGCATACACAGGATTTTATTTCAACGTTTAATTTATTTAAATGAAAATTACCTGCAGAGATTTGTGGCATTTTTTATGCCTATAAAAATAAAATGTATGACAACAGCAAAAAACAAACTAAGCAGTGAATAAAAAGATACTATTGTATGGTTATTACACTTCACATGAAGTAATTTAATATTATTGGAATTTAAAGATACATGGTGTAAACTGGGGAGCAATCAGTAAAATAATAAAGCCAAGAGGTGCGGCCAATAAACCAAGAGTGCTGAGCAAATGGAATCCTAAAAAAATACTCCATCCAAAACAAGAGCAGGAAAAAGGAGCAATAAATATGTGAGACAAAGAGTAAGAGAGCAGATTTTAATTAAGAAAGACATTGTCAGGCCCAAAGTGCCGAGCAAAAACCTGGAGAAATACATACATGCGACAGCTGGAGAGGTTTTACTAACAGAAAAATATATATTTCAATACGAGGAGAATTAACAAACCCAAGAAAGACACTTGCAAAAAGCTTTCTGTGAAAGGATCAATTCAACAGGAAAATACAGCGATCCTAAACACAGATGCATCTGATATCAGAGCTTTTAAAAACGTGATGGAAAACTGGACAGAATTCAAGGGAATAACACGTACGTCCACCATCGTGGGGGACCAACAGTTCTCTCCCCGTGAGAGAAGATGACACTATCAACCAACTTGACCCAATTTTTATTTATAGAATTTACCCCACCCAGCGACAGGAAAATCACATCTTTTCGAGTACGTGCCGAACATTTACCCAAATAATCGTGCAGCCCTAACAGAAACCTCCATCCATTTAACGGGATTCAGTCGTACAGAGCAAGCTCTCCCGATGAAACTAAGGTGTCCACAAAGGTGTCCACAAATATCTGGGAAGCCTACATGCTTCCAGATCGTCTAGGGGAGAAAGAGGAAATCACAAGGGAAAATGGAAGAGTCTTTTGAACTAAACAAAAATGAAAACGAGACATACCGCTAGGTATGCATGCTCACACGCAGACACCGCACTGCGCCCATCCCAACAAAACAAAGGGCCAAGTGTCCAAATCTGGAAAGACACTCTGTTCGACTTTACAGTGTGTCGCATTTCCACGACTGCGAAGGGCAATATTACGAACACTCCAAATCTTTCCCTAGATAGATTCTTCCCCTAACGCTCTTTCTCATTTTCAAAATCAAATATCCTAATGGCTAAAAGGCCATGTTTTAAATTTCATGGCAAAAATTATGAACACTAAATAAAACTTTTCACACTGGATAACATTCTCCTAAATTATTTTCTCATTTATTTCTAATAAGACGGGCAGAGTATTGATGATTTTAGCATCATTTTCCTTTATGACCTGAAGATATGGAGTTAATTACATTTCTCTAACCTTGTTTATCTTATACATGTTTCTTTGCAAAATGGATTAGTCATCCCGTGGTCCTTTATTAGGGGTCTATGGTATCTAACACGTCTCATAAAAAAGGCAGGCAAAGCACCAGAACAAGGAAACGACTCTGCCAGCACACACGGGAACCGTTTTTTAATTGCGGGATAATTAATCCGCGGTGCTAGGGACAAAGACACACCGCGCGTGTCTGACGAGCAAAGCGCGTGTTTTCAGAGGGACGCGGGCACAGACACCGGAGCCAGGCGAGCTTTTCCGGCGCTGTGTCCTTTCGGAGCCTACTTCTACATTTCACTCGACTGTCTCACAGCTTGGTGCCCAGCGCGCGCACGATGACATCTGGACGAGGTTCCCACCGTGGCAGCACCCCACCTGGGCCCACTTACGCCTGGACCTGTCCTGCCCTCTCTCTCAAGCCCCCAGCTGTTATCTGCCATCACAACCTACAAATACCGCGTCTCTGAAAAGCGAAGGAATATTAAGGTCAGAGCAACACAATGGCTTATGCTTCCTTTGCGAGACGTCTTCCGTTTTGACGTGGGCGACTGCAGCTCCCGCGGCTACACAAGGGGAAAGGAACTCCCGAGGCGGACGCTTTCGGTGCTCTCGGATCTCGCCGGAACCGACCACGCACGGGAGCTGCTTAAATGGCACCGCGGCCTGGAGACCTGCACAACATCACACCACAAGCCCCGACACACGAACACAGAACGCTGAGTTTATAACGCACGAGGAGTGGGCTCGGGAGACGTGGACCGTTGCTTCACGTGCCATCAACGAGTCAAAAGCCTTGAGCAGTCCCCTGCCTGGTCCGACTCTCAGTGGCTGCAAGGGGAGGGGATGACAGTTCGGTGACTCTTTGCAAGCTGACAGTAACAATGACATGCCATCAGACGCTCAGCCAGTGTACAAATCCATGCGTGTACACGGGTCGCATGGCATGTATTTCGACATAACTGTGGAAAACAGTGTTTTAAGCACCATTTAAAATGGAACGAAGAAAAGTCAAACGATTCTAAATAAACCTCACAAAATACGTGTGAGACGTGTAAACCACAAAGCGCTGATGAAAGAGATAAAGGGCCTGTCTACGGCCCTGCCACCCTGAACGAGCCCGATCCCGTGTGATCGCGGAAGCTAAGCAGGGTCGGGCCTGGTTAGTCCTTGGATGGGAGACCACCGAGGAAGACCAGGGGCTGTAGGCATAAAAATAAAAAAAAGAAAAGAAAGAAAAAGCCAAACTAAACGAGATGTACAGCATCCATGGATTGGAAGATCCAATACTGTTACGATGTCAATTCTCCCTGAACTGCTCTATAGACTCAAAATGCATATACGCAAAAACCAAAAATAATCATATCCCACGCATTAAAAAAATATTAACCCAAAATGAATTGATCTTAATGTAAAACCTGAAACTTCTATAAAAACTTTCTTTAAAAAAAAAAATAGGAGAAAATCTGCATCACC
The DNA here is from genome assembly GCA_030015415.1 of Cynopterus sphinx. Taxonomy (NCBI): domain Eukaryota; kingdom Metazoa; phylum Chordata; class Mammalia; order Chiroptera; family Pteropodidae; genus Cynopterus; species Cynopterus sphinx. Next base: position 1,474,796 of record CM057384.1, read on the forward strand.
TTGGAGTTTGGCCAAGAGTTTTTAGATACAAAATTAAAATCACAAACCCAAAAAGAAAAATTATATGTTAGACTTCAGCAAGATGGAGAATTTTTGCTCTTTAAATGAAATTGGGAAGAGAAGGCAAACACAGGCCCTGACTGGGAGAAACAGGTACAAAATACGCATTTGAAAATGACGTGTGTCCAGAATATATTAAATAAATACATATACACATATCGAAATGCTTGGCTTAGAGGATGAATAAACAAATTAAAATTCTTGGGGAAGACGATAAGAAAAAAGACAAAACAAAGGGATTACATCTATCTATTCCAACAGTATATTTTTATATTTGTGCTCTTCTGCACTCCAAGGGATGTGAGAAAACAGAATATACTTTAAATTACCAAAAATTAAATATAAAATGTTGTATTAGATATTTAAAAATTGAGAACTTACACACGATTTGAGCTTAGGGTCTGAATCTAAATTTTTGTTAGTAATCATCAAGGCACAATAAACACTTCGGTGAGAAAAACTAATTTTTATGGTAAGCTCTTTTTTCCATATAGCAATGATGCTGTCAATAGAAATCACATCTGTTATCAGGTCTTTGAGGGATGATGAAAATGTTCCCAAATTAGATGCAGCGGTGACTTCACAGTCTCGAAACATGCTATGAACTAATGGATCGACACTTCAGCAAGGCGAGCGCGTTCTGTAAAACGCCCCCCAACAAAGCTGTGAGTTCCACCAATCCACAGCCACAAGAATGCTAACCAGGCACCTCGGGCATCCGGGCGAATTTGGTCACTGGGGGTAGAGCCGGATTCTGATTAAATCGCAAACATTTTGTACGAGAAATCTGTCCAAGATAATGGCTCTGACCATCTCCTAACCACACCCTCGAACTTCTCTCATTTCCCCCACGTCCACTGCTTCCACGTCGCCGTCAAGGTTGCTGCTCGGCTGCAGGAAGCGTGCCTCGGAGCGGACGTGCTCCCACTTACCTCGGCTGGGCACCTGCACAACAGAGCCAGCGAGACATTTGTTCTGAGCGCTGCATATCGTATCTGACAATGCACCTCTACCTGCCACTTTTGTTGAGTGTCCTTCTGACACGCTGGCATTACCTTCCAGTCTGCAGCGTACGACTGAGGAGAGATGTGACGGATCTGTTCTCCAGGACAATCGCCCCTCGGTGGAAAACAGTGACCCCTGAGCACGCAGCTATGACCCGGCTTGAGGAGTAGAGAGGCTGAGAAGCCTCGTGGACAGACACAAAAGCGTTTCTAGAGGATTATTTTTGATGCTCTCTAAAAAAATTATTAAAGAATTTATAGAAGTGCAGGTCAGTTCTATTATCCTTCTAAATTAATTTGTTTAAAAGCCTGATCTTTTAAATTCAGAAGAGTAATGTATATTTAAAGTATTCTATAATTACTATGAAAGTATTAATTAACAGTAGTGGAAGGATAAGCTATCTATACACTATAAATATAAAGGAAGAAAACGATTTCCATGGCATTTTTGAAACCATACGATATTAGGTGGGTCGTAACATTAGTACATTTCTTTGAAAAGCTTATAATTAGTAATCTTTTTAATTTTTAAGCTAAGTATTGACTTTGTAATAAATGAGTACAAGTTAAATTCCAAATCTGAAATACTGTGAGTTATACTGACCATTAGCACCAATTTACAAAGACACAGACAGATGTTAGTTTAATAGTGGCCTGAGTTATCTTCCTGTTTAATGCCTTATATAATGCCACAATTTTTCACGATAAAAACACATATGACTGTTTCTACCTGATTTCCAAAACTGTTAAAGGGCGATGTGACGAATACCTTTATTCAGATGTCGCCCTTCCCCGTCACGCCTTCCCCAACACTTCCCACCTCCCCCCCGCATTACCCTCTTCCCCGCAGGACAGAGCACCGTGCCACGTACTGAGGGCTTTAGTCTCATCCACTCTGCTGTGCCTATGTCCCACCAGATTGGAAATCTGATAAGAGCAAATGGTTTTGTCTGTTCGCTGCTATAATCTCCGCATCTGCAACAGCACTGGTCCCCTGGTCCCAGTGCTCAATAATTACTGGTTAAATGAAGTATCTCACACGTTTACATACCATATACGATATGTAATATATATAAATTATCACTTTCTTAACAACTGGCTTGCAAATGAGAACACTGAAACATCTAAGATAAAGAAGTGGTAAGCCTGTTTAACCGTCGTGTTCCAAACGCTCCATCACAGGACTCAGGCTGTCGGGCGAACATCTATGACGTGACGCCCACGGTTTCGGGACGACGGTTCACGTCCTTTTCCAGGGCTGGAGCCGGATCGTCAGACTTAACTCCACGTTAATTTTTCTTAATTTCACAAGTGATGAGGGCCATCACAGATTTTCAAAGGAAAGGGAAACAGAACCAAACATGGGTTCTACGTCCTGCAGCAGTCCAGTGCGCAGGCCGGGCCAGGGGGAGAGAGTGGACGGAGGAAGGAAGCGACCGGGAAAGGCCGGGAAGGACCGTGAAGACCTGGCTGGCCTGGGGCAGTGGCGAGAAGCCGGGCTGCCGAGCGCAGAAGCGGCCCCACGCTGGCGGCCCGGGGCCCTATCGCGCCCGCCAGCCAGTGCCCTGACCGGTGACTTGGGGGTCCACATGGTGTCAGGATGGGGGGCGGGTCTGTGCCCGCACTGCCCAGGGAGAAGGCTTCACGGGCGTGAACGCGAAAGCGAGGCCAAGCTAGGAGAGCCAAGTCCGCAGCGGGGCCTGTGTGGGACGCAGGGTCCGGGACACTTTGGGGACCGCCAGCAGGCCACCCGAAGGCCCTGCCGGCCCCAGCGGGCAGACCAGGACCCCCCCCCCCACTGAAGTCGCGGTGCCAGAGCCCACGCTCCTCGCGACCACTGCAGGCCACGTGCCGGTGATGCGCGTGTGGCCCGCGTGGCCGCTGTGGCCTGTTCTGCTCCCGATGCCTGGTCTGAAGGAGACGGCGCACCAGAAACCCCACGGCCACGACAAACTCCACGTTGTCCTCACTGTGGAAAGTCGGTGTCGCAGCGTCCTTGCACTTAAAAAGCAGAACACGATGGGCATGCCTAACGGATCCACCTTTTCGGCGGTCCCGTTCGACGGGCTGGCCTAGGGAGTGGAGATGCACAGTCAGGCGTGTCTGCTCCAAAGGCCAAAACGATGAAAAGAAGCGATGCCATCTGCTGCGTGCTGACAGGGTGGGGGACTTTCTTAGGAAGTCTCAAAAGTTACAATTAAAAGACGGCCAAGGTCACAACTCACTCCGTCGTAACTCACTGAACAAAGGGGCACCCTCTATCGTCCACAGGAGCTTCTCGCAAACCTGGCTACTCCTTAGTGTCCGTGACCTGGGATTAAACTTAGCCCACTCGAATTGCTTTTCGAGTCATTGTGCAAAAATAATTCAGTTTACGTAAAATATTCAGTTTACAATATGGATATTCTCAAGAAAACTCTCTTTAGAGAACAAATTCTTGCCCTGATGAAATTTTTCTAAAAATTGACGGTGGGCGGGTTGTTTGGAAATGCTGAACAGTAGATATAAAATGAGTAAAATTTATCCAGAGAGTTTTAATATAAATATTAAGTATTCATCTTTTGAAAAATACATATTCTAAGAATCAGTAAGGTACTAGTAAAACACTGTTATATTTAACTTCTGAAATTTAACCTTAGAAATTCGAGAGGAAGGTTGTTTTACCTTAAAATTCTTTTTGAAAAACAAATTACAGAAGTATTTACAGATTTCCCAATATCTTGGGGGGAAAAATCTGGTACTCAAGAATAAACGACAGGCCCCACTATTTCCTTTTAGAAAATTTAGAAACCTCCTAAAAAATTTACAAAAACCCTCACATGGGGCTCAAAAATAAGTATTTAGCATCTTTTCCAACCCAGACTTTACGGAAACTTGTGAAAAGCGGGAGACCACGTCTTAAACAAACTAGTGTGTGCTATCACAGAAAACGTTAGAGCACCAATCACCACAGTTCCACGATTTCCACTACAAAAATATCAAAGCGAAATAGCTGTCAAAGGCATAAATTAAATCAATTTCAAATTGAACAGAAAATTATTTCCTATTTTGCAAAGGCACTGATTTGGAGTGATCTTAAACCTCTGGAAAAGAATTCCTCAATTTTCAAAAATTCTGAAGCCTAATTACAAGTAATTATAGCTTTTCATTTTCAACATGATGAAATAATTTGATTCTTTTTACAAGAGGTCTGGTTTAGCTCAAAATAGACAAGTGCTCCTGCACCGAGTTAGTACACAAAGACAATAAGGACCATTCTCAACAGAAAATGAGGGCTACGTGTCGGCCAGAAGTCACAAAGGCTGGATGCAAGCAACGAACAGTCCGCGTGTCCCGCAAACGCAGTTCACGCTCTCTCACGGGAGACAAGGCGAACAGCCGCTGCGAGACTCGGCTTGAAGAACAGAACAAGAGGGAAGGAAGATAAGCACTGCACCGTTATCTCAAAATTCAGACGTGTTTTTTCTAGGAAAAAAAAATCCAAACCTTTCTGACACTCTGTTTAGTCAGAGAAGCCAAACACAAACCACCCATGGCCCGGGTAGCGAATGCTAGTTTTCAGTGTTTAATGCCAGACCTAATCGTTGTTCCTGAAGAATCCTGTTTCCCTAGGAAAAGAAAGGAAATCCTATCAACCACACAAGACATTCCCAATTGCAAAAATATATATAGAAAAGAATAAACTAAGTCAAAAACTTAGGGTTCGGACGGCAACAAATGCTTTCACTCTGCAAAATTGGCAAGGCTGCGCCCTGCTCCACCTTGGCTTTGCACAGTGCCTTTTGCTGATGACTCCCACTGCCAGTGATTTGTCACACGCCAGTAGAACAAAAGCCCCTTAAAGCCGCTTTCCACCCGACCTCACACACCTGGTTACAATTACGTCTTCAGACAGCTGAACCAGTGGCTCAGCGAGGACAGGCGAACAAACGCTGACCAACCCACAAGCAGACGCAACGATCAGGGCCCGCCCCCCCGAAAACCTGAAAAGGAGCCCGCCGCGCACTCCTTACAGGCGTGCGTGCGCGCCCTCTCACACTCATTCCCACGCCACACGTCAGCCAGCACACCACAGCGCAGCCCGCCGGCTGCCGCATGTGCCTGCGACACGAAGTGTGCTGAGCCGATCCGCGAGATGTCTCTAGTTAACGCCCTAGAAACAAGGCTCAACGTGTCCTTCCAAACTGAGAAAAATCAGAGCTCGAACTAGAGAAACACTGCAGTCCTGATGGGTGAAATGACCATGTTACAAAGCTCTTATGTTACACCAAATCAGAAAACTTATCTTGGCTAGAGCCCAAGGTGGAACCGTAATAACCAAATTCTCAGTCGCAGTAAGTTTGGGGGGAAAAAAGAGGCTTTGATCATTTCCAGTTAGCTGCTTCTGTTCTGAGACTCCCTGGAGCAGCTCATGAACCCGTGCTCGCCCAGGAACACCAGACCAGGGGACCTCAGAGCCGTGTGACCACACCAGAACGTCTGCCCCGTCTGAGAGAGAAACAGTGCAGACAGGCCGCCCTGGAGCTAAAAGCACCCCGCGCCCCAAGGGTGCAGCCGCCACAGGGAGCACAGGCCTGCACCCACGCTGACGACACCCGGAGGACACTCGTCGGCCCCCTGATTTTCTGACCACACTTCTCCAAGTGAACGGTCGGGTCCATGGGTCCTCTGGGTAGTCGCCCAACCGGGCAGTCACCTGCTGTGTGTAAAACTGTGCGTCACATCCGAGAACCCTTAATGCCCCTGAAGTGACCTCCAAGGGACACCTCTCACCATGGAAAGTGGCAGCTTCTGTTTGACAAACACGAGAAGATTCTATTCCGGATGGGAATCGTTAGGGACTGTCAAAGCCATTCCAACAACGTCACCTCCACAGAGCTTCTCAGAATGAATCTAACGGTGTGACGACAACGACACAGATGCCAGGTCGAGAATACGACATCCAAGACACACGAAAATTTAAGAATTCAAACATCCAATGGCCATCCTAGGTTTGTTTATAATGAATTTAATAATGAAGAAAAATAAGCTAAAAACAAACCACACACACAAATAAGGAGGGGAGAGATGCTGTCATCTCCACTTCAGAGACGCCTCTACTCCTCTGCCTCCCACCCAAAGCAAAATGGACCACTCCCTGGCGTGAGAACCCCACGCGCACATCTCCATCAGGCCCCTGCACGGTGTCAGCGATTAGTTCATCCTGGGCCATGAACTCGCTTCAGACTTTTTCTCCCAACGCCAACCGCACAGCTAACTACCTAACAAATAAGCTAAGGCGTGTCTGAAGACCTTAAAGTCTAAAATTTGTGTTTATGCTGTGCCTAACTGAAGTCATTTAGAAAGGCAAGCACAAAAAAATAAAACATAGTTTCTGTTCTCAGAGAACTTACAGGCAGGTGGGAGGGACTGACAGCACAGAAGGAAATTAATACTCGGAGTCCTCTGAGGTAAGTGGCGACATGAAGAAAATTAAGAGGGTAAACGAGAAGAGCGGGTGGTCAAAACTAGGCGACTAAACCCAAACCCCAATGTGGACAAAGGGAAGATCTGAGCAAAGCAGCGGAGACGAAGAACCAGTGCGAAGACACCTGGTCCCCAGGCAGAAACGGGCTGGGCAAGTTCAAGGCCAGCGCGGGTCGGGAGTGGTTAGTGAAGAGGACAGTTGGGGGAAGTGGGAGGCAAGTTCAGAGAAACAAAAGGACTCCATTTGGACCGCATTAAGTCTGAGATGCCTTCGGAACAGCCAAGCGAACATTTCAAACAAGCAATAAAAGGCACACATCTGGTGCCGGAAAGAAAACCAGGGCCAGAGCGAGATGAGCTCGGTGATTAGCACAGAGAATCGCCCAGGGGAGTGTGGATCAGAGGCTGGCACACTCAGCCACTCCAGCCAGAGGCGGCCGGCCACCTGTTTCTGGAATTAAATGTTGTGGACACGGCCCATCCCTCATTCCTTTTCACGTCACCTGTGGCTGTTCTGACAACTACCGTGCCGAGCACTTACGGCAGAGACCACGTGACCTCCGAAGTGTGAAACGTCTCTCATCTGTCCCAGGAAGGAAGGGGTGCTGATCCCTGGTGGGCGCAGACAAGGGACTAGATCCCAGAGCCGAGCATGGGTGGGGAGCGAGCCAAGGGTGTGTGGAAGGAGCTGATAAAAAATAAATAAAAATAAGCAGGAGAACATGGCGTCAGGGAAGCCAAGAAAAAAGTCTTTTAGGGACAAAGCGGACAGCTGTGCTGAACACGAACCTCTGAGTTCGGGAAGCACGGCAATAACTGGCGGTGCGCCGAGAATGATTCCAGGGAGTGATGGGCGGGCACACCCGCTCTCGGGGGAGGGCGGGGGACCTGCCTGTCGGTGGCGGCTCATCGCCATGGTGTAAACACTCCCGATGTCCAGCTACCAAAAGCGCGCCGGCTGCTGAAATCCGCGACGGGCTGCTGGGTGCAGTCAAAGACTAAAGATGGAAGGTGCCAAGAAGAACTAGTTTACTATTTACTCCTTCCCTGGCAAAGTGCTAGATAGTGCGTACACACGGCATCACTCGTTTCTTCCGAAAAAAAAAAAAAAAAAAAAAAAAAACTTCATTTTGCAGAGGAGAAAACTGACGCTAAACCTGGTAAAGTCAGCGGCCAGCGTCACGTCGTCAGGATTGGCAGGGCCCGGATTCAGGCCTGGGTCCAGGCTGTCCACGTCTCCTGATCTCCCGCATCAGGACGAGCCACCCACCCCGGCAGCCTGGCCTGGCCACGCAGCGACCCAGGACCCACCATCCCCTGGCTGTGCTGGGCACCCTACAAGCTCTCACCTCTGGGAGAAGGTCACAGATGCTAAAAATAAGAACACTGATCTAGAAGAGCAGCGGGGTGGGAGAAAAGACGACATTTGCCCATACCGGCCCTTTTCAAGCTGTTTCATCCATTTGTCAACTCAATTCTTAAAAAATCACTTACTAGATTTAAAAACTCGTCGTTTAAAAATGACTAAACTACTTCACGTGTGGAGTGCTTCCGGTGTGTGAAATGTCCCTTCTCTCCACAGACAATGGTGACAATTGACAACTGTCGTTTGCTCGATGCTGCTCTGTGAGGTGCCAAGGCCGCTGGGTACCTGGGCCAGGCCACGTCGTCCTCGTGCACGTCCCGTGCCAGCCTCTGCACAAACGTTTCCGGCTACTGACACTTTGCGTCCTGTTGTCAGGAAGTCCCTGTCTGCTGACACCCGGTCTGACCTCCAGCACCACCGCAGCTGACGGGAGACCTCATTCCTGGCTACGCCGGCCTGTAACGCCCCGAGAAGCGGCGCTGTCATGCTGCTCCCTCCTGGCCCGATCCCCCTAACTCTGCGCGAGGGCCCCTCACCTGACACGTGAAGTGAGACCGTGCCACATTCTGTCACCCTTCTCGCTAGGGCCTCCACGTCGCCAGAGTTCCGACGACAGTCTAGGAATCGGCTGAATTATTTTAGGCATCTCCTGAAGAGAGCGACATGCAACAGACTTCTCCATTTCTGAACTATCACCCCGAAAGCTTAGCTTGTTATCAGCCACATCTCGCAGCTCACCTGTCACATAGCATGCTGGGTCGAGCTAGGACCCACGCTCCATTCTCACCTCGTCACTGCTTCCACTTAAATGTAGGACTCTACATGAACTTCATCCTTCCTTCGCTTTAGTCACCACTTTTGTTTTAAAGATTTTAAATCCTAACCATCTATCACTCCCAGGTTTCTCTCATCAGAAATTCCAATAGGGTTTCAGGTCTTCATTCCAGCTGTTAACACGACTACCAAAAAAGGGAACCGCTAATCCAGGTGACTTCCAGTGCAGGTGTATCATCTGGTTCCAGATGGGATCTAGACTAATGTGCCCGGAGTGACAAGGACCTAAAATGGAAGTTTCTTAAGCGCAGTGCCACTGTGATACAAAGAAACCACTCACGGTAATTGAAGTGAAACGGGATTGCCTTTTAAAGGTTAGCATCCATGCTTTCAGGGACACAGTAAAGGAGAAAACGCTTCCTCAGACGCGTGCGTCCACCGAGGCGTCGGCCCCCGCGCGCGGGCAGCGCGTCCTCTGCCTCCACAAACAAGCCCGGGATGCAGACGTTCCAGAAATACAGTTGCAATCCACCTGGCAGTTTGATGCACGAACTCGCACATGACAACACATTGATTTTACTTCTGCCTCCATGCAGACATCTATGTAAAGAAATCCATTAGGCAGACAGTTCTCATCCCTATTGACTGACAGAGTGACAATTGAATACTTTTCACCTTCCGGAGTGACTGGCAGTTAGACACTTAAACAAGCCTTCAAGTTGCAATAATAGTATGAAACACTTTCAATTATCTGAATCAAACAAATCCATGATCCTACTGGCTGAATGCATCTTTCTGTCTGCTGCTATGCCTGGCTTGGTTTACACTGTTATTTGGATAATTTTGTGCCTATTACAAGCATGTTTTTCTCAAAGAGTAAACTCGTTTCATAAGTGACAATGTATTTTTTAAATGTTGGAGGTTTCTATGAACACTTAAAACCTGGGTAAATATACAGCCTAAGCAAACCTGCTCGTTTTTCCTGATTCTTAGGAACTTTTTTACAAACCTAAATGCAGTCGGAAAAAAAGCACTTCACGAAATCGTCGGCTCTTCCAGCGCACTGTCCACTGTTACGTGAAGATTCCACAAATGCAAGTGGTGGTCTGAGGACCACGGGCTGATTAAAATGCAAAAATCATGTGTAATACTGGCTGTTTATTTTCCACTTCCAGTCTCACAGATCTCCTCATTCCCCTAGCAAGCCGGGGTGTGATTTCACAGGTGAAAGCCCTCTCAGTGACGACCTAAATGCGTATTTTCATTAACCAAAACCACGCTAAGTCAGAAGCCTGCAACCTAGAGAGAAGGTCCTGCCAGAATCAAACGAGCAGGGACCCAAGAACAATGACTGCACCTCACCAAACCGCAGAGACTGAACGGCATGACGCTTTGCTGCTCGCCAGGCGATCACACTGGAAAACAAACTCGTCCATGTGATTCAGACACAGAGACTGCTTTGTGGCACCCGAGTCGGACCGGGGTGACTCTAATGTGCTCTCGCTGTGCGGACAGAAATGAGCGAGTCAGGCTGGAGCAGAACCACTTCATAAAAATATGACTGTTAACAGAGGGGTTGGCCTTTTAAATGACACAGCTACAGCAAAAATGGCCGAAGCATTTTAAGAGCCCAAGTCAGCAGTGAGGAGTAAAAAGATCTAAAAAGGAAACATTTTCACACATTCCCCCCCCCAAAAAATACTTGCCTTAGTAACCATGATACACAGTAACTAAGCAGCTCTGAATATTTAGTAAACTTTTTCCTCCTCCAAGATGATTTTTATTTGTAAATGGAGGCCAGGGACAAAGAAACGATAAAATAATCTCATCTTTTCAAATGTACTCCAACTTTTCAAAATAAGCAACTGCTGCTTAGCCTAAAAATCGCGCTTTTGAGAAATGCAGATAGATTGGAAATGTGGAAACAGCTGGGTCAGAATGCAAACAGATATAATTAATGAATATAAAAGTGATATTCCTCACTAAAATCACATTTGGCATTTCTGCTACAACATGAAAACCAAGCAATGGCTTTTTTGAAATGACTTGTTTGTGACCAAATCTAAAAAAATAGATAGCATTTTTTTTTATTACGAAGGGCCTTTCTTCTTGAAGTCAGGTTACTAAGCTTACAGCCTTTTAGAGTCGATACTATTTGCAGGTGCCAATACAGAATTTACTGTGAGCACAACATAAAATGACTCTTAGGCGGCGAGAACGGCTGTTGCAGGCTATACAGCAAATTGATTTTCTGAAAAGGAATGCTGTCTGTGTTTAACCTAACAGTGTCACCCCGTTGTACGGCATGGAAAGGGATCATGCATATTGATTTCTTTATTACAATTCTTCTTGTGATCAGTAAACATTCACAAAACACTCTATTCTCAAAGAAAATCGTTTGGTAAAAAATTCCCTAAGTAGACACTGGCTTTTTATGTGAATTCCACGCCATCTGCTTTCAGCAGACAATAGTATGAAACAGTTTATTTCTTAACTTTCGGTTGCCTTTTTTCAGCCTCTTACAATAATGCGTATTATTGGTAAATCTGCACGAGCTATCTGTTCCGTCGTCATATTAATTGTGAGAAAATGAGGTCCTTTAAACAGGTTTATTATTTTAATACTTCAAATTAAAATAGGTGAAGAAAGATTCATTACCCTTTCAACATAACTTCTTGAAATAATTTTTCCCAGTGTGTCTATAATCTCCAGGAATAGCATTTTAGGAGTCATCGCTTGCTATTTCTGAAAGAACGCACGGAAACTTGTATGAGGTGCTGGTGTGTATCCACAGTGATGAACTTGAAACATAATAGTAATGGGACACGAATTTTATGTTGCTTTCTTTGGAGACAATTAAACTTATAAGTCTGTTAATGTGTGGTTTCTAGAATCGATGTAAGTAATTAAAAAACGGCAACAAAAATGTTTTGTGAGGCCTAATTACGATAAGGTCACTAGATATTATTTGGAGTCAGTTTAGTTTATCACATTAAGACATGACAGGACGTGAGGCAAAAATTATAAATTCCTTCCCTAAATCTGTCCTTTTCTGATCTAGATGGATGAAGAATAATTAACTCTTAATTATTCAGATGACTTGAAGGCAGTTTTAGGATTCAGTAAAGAGTGCAGTCATTTTAACCAAGGAAAGCAGTCTCCCATCATTTATCAAATCTTGCAACTTGACCAATGATGAAGAAAAAAATCTATGTTTACCCACAGCCCTAACTGCTACCTTAGAGGTTGTTAAGCAACAAATTTCCTTTAAACTCCACCATATGCAAATCATCAGGCACCATTTGCATTTTAAAGTATTTAACTCTACATATTTATTGGATTTTGAGGCCATGCTGATCATTGATTTATGTGCTTCTGGCAATCATATTTCCATATTTGTATGATTTTGATGACAGTAATAATTCAAATATGCAGAAAGTTGTTCTTTGAACAATATCTTTAATTACGTCCTCAAAGCATCATTGTTTTCGCCTGGTGTCCTGACAAAAAGGGTTTGAAATAAGAAATGGCATGATCACCCGAAATGCACAGAAATACATTTGTCATTTTCTGTACACCCCAAATGCACACAAGCGACTCTTCCCGTTACCAGCCCTTAACCTTAAAGAGGCCCCGCGGCCCCGCAAACTGGTGCCCAGGCGCTTCTATGGACACTGACACGCGCCCAGGACGCGGTCCATCACGGGCCTAGCATTTCTGCTCCAAACGCAGCGCCCGCCCGTCCACTCCGCGCTACTCGAGGGGCTGCGCTGTGTCCTTCTCCTGCCTGAAGCCATCCCGGACGAGGCGCTCCCGTACGAGGGCCATGGGCAGTGCAGGGCGCTGACTTGGTCTCCGGCCCCGTCCCCGTCCCCCGTCCCCGCGGCCGCCGTCGGGCCGGTCCGCCTCCACCTCCGGCCGCTCAGGACAGGCCTCCGGGCGCGCCCGCGGGCCCCGCACGCTGGGGAAGGACAAGCCTGCGGTCCCCCCGGCTCCCCGCTGCGCAGACACGACGTCCGCCCTGGGACCCCGGCCCCGGCGCTCGGCCAGCCCTGCCCGGGCCGGGCCGCCCCGCGAGCAGCGCGAGGGGTCGGCGCCGCGGGCTCCGGGACGGGGGAGGGGGGGTGGCCGCGGGCCGGGCCGGGTCACAGGTGCGCGGCACCTGCGCGCCCCTGGGGGGCCCTGACGCGGGGCCAGCGCCCCGGGGTGCGGACCCCCCCTCCCCCCCCCGCGCGCTCCCGGCCCCGCCAAGCCCGGCCCCGCCCCGGCAGGACGAGGAGCAGGAGGGGGGAGGTCAAGGCCACGGCCGGGCCGGGGGCGCCGAGGGCCGCGGGGACACTCCTTGGCTCCCCCTCGTGGCCGCGCCGGGGCCCGCGGAGCCGTGGCCGCCGCCGCCGCCGCAGACAATGCCGGGGCCGCGGGGGGGCCGCCTGCGAGGGGTCCCCGGGGTGGGGGGGCCCAGGGCACCCGACCCGCCCGCACGGACCAGACCGGCCCGGACGGAACTGCACGCGCCCAGCAGCTCCCTCTCTCCCCCTCCCCCCTTCTCTCTCTCTCTCTCCCTATTTCCCCTTCTCTCCTCTCTCCCACCCCGTCTCCCCCCTCTCTCCCCCTCTCTCTGTTTCTCCCCCCCTCTGTCTCTCTCTCCCTGTTTCTCTCCCCCCCTGTCTCCCCCTTCTCTCCTCTCTCTCTCTCTCTCCCTCTGTTTCTCTCTGTCTCTCCCCCCACCCCTCCCTCTCTCCCTCTCTCTCTCTCCCCCCCTCTATCCCCCCTCTGTCCCTTTTGGTCGTCGTTGTCCTTCACAACGACACAAACGCACAGACAGGAAGCCGCACAGACCCAGGCCCGCACTGTGCTACCCGTGAGCGCGTTTCTGAGCAGCGAACAGGGACCCAGACCGGGTTCCAGATCGATCCGGGCTCCTGCAGGAATTACACAGGCCGCACACACGCCTCCTGTTACAGTCCTTCCCGTGTGATTTCACACACACAAAGGCCCGTTTCGAGAGATCACTCTCAGGTTCCCAGCTTTCCCGGGCTTGAAGCTGATGGACAAGCGTCTGCTTTCCACTGTGCACGCGAACAACGCACAGAATACGACGGAGAGGCCACCAGAAGTCCCCACAGACACGCCAGAAAAGCCAGGCCAGCACTTGACTAACATGACCGTGTATCAGTAAAAGCAAATCACACCTGCAAACGGGACGGGAAAAGCACCTCCTGAAACAGAGCATTCGAAGGTAGCAAATGATTGAAATGCAACTTCAGCACATTACAAGGGGAAACAGAGGGAAACAACGGCTTTTCTTAATAACATTCAAATTATTAACTTATCCTAAAAGAACGTTAACTACACTAAGTGGCAAGACCTAAAACTCTGCCTTTGATTCTATAAATATCAAAACAGAATATTCTTGGTAAATAGTCCCCAGATTACTCAACAACCTCGCTCTCTGAGCCACGAGTGGTACCTAATTCTCTTCTCCCCTTCCCGAGCTTCATTAAGGTGCTACAGGGACTCATTACTGTCTATCTCCTGCCCGGTCCCTTAATTGCCCTCTAGGCACTATCCTTGTAATCACTGAAATGTTCTGAGCTTGGCCAGGTGCTCTCGAGGGCATCCGATACATCTCCACGGTTTACGAATCAAAGTATACAATCAGGGTGTCCAGCTCCGACGCCAGAGGGGACGGGACCAATACTGTTTGCATTATTAAAATCTGTGTTCCCCGATCCTTCTGTAGACTCACATGGCATGGTCTCAGGGTGGGGTCAAATACCCTTTGTCCTTTAACATCTTGAATAAATGAGGTTTTATTCACGTGTGTGTAAAAATGTACGTATGCATATGAACGCTAACATACATCCATAAAAAACGAACTGCTACCAAAAAAAAAAAAAACTGCACATTTAAATAAATTTTAACTGTCTTGGAAAAATGAACCCGTTATTTTTACGTAAAGTAACCCATCTAAAGTTGTGAATTCTGAGTCCATTGGATACACAAAGATTCATCTGAACATCTCAACTTTCCCTTAACGAACCACGTGAATGAAACTTCTTTTAGTTACAAGGGTAGCCCATTTCTTAATCAACTTCTATCATATTGATAAATATATAGAACAGCGCCCATAAAAAATACAAAAATAACCCATTTGTCTCCAAGGGTGAAAGTGAAATTTATATATAAACTCTAAATGTAAAAATAAAATTCTCCTGGAACCTTGGCATTATTTTCACAATTTGTAGAGCTGAGAAAATGCGTATTAAGAATAAACAGTGGTAGCCAGCCATTTAAATTGGGAGTGGATTAAAAAAAGGGTCTAAAGTTGCAGTCTTACATTATCACACAAAACTGACATTTTCCCTCGTAAAATAAAACAGAAAGCTAAACCCTGAGCTGCTTCCTTCGAGCAGTACCTGCAGCACATAAAATCACATCAGCATCATATGTGTGCGCACGCACATACGCACACACACAACCAAAATCCACAAAACCAAATATTCGGGGAAAGCAGACGGACAGATTACATGCTATTCCCGAGGAGGGGAAAAAAGTCTAGGCTTGTCCACATGTTTTGCTGCATTCCAAACCCCACATACACAATAAATTCAGACTCATTTACTCAGATACGGTGCAGTTATATTTATGGATGAGGGTGAAAAGTCAATAGTGATACTTATCATCGCAGTGC
Source organism: Cynopterus sphinx (assembly GCA_030015415.1). Lineage (NCBI taxonomy): Eukaryota > Metazoa > Chordata > Mammalia > Chiroptera > Pteropodidae > Cynopterus > Cynopterus sphinx. The sequence goes on from CM057384.1 coordinate 1,490,160, forward strand.
TGTGCTTACAAGCTGTTTCCATAGCGCAGTGCACAACACGTGTCCAACTGCAATGCAGCTTTTAAGTACTTTACGAGCTAATAAATATTTTTCCGAATAGTAAACCTGTATTTATATTATTTTAGCTTGATAAAATTATGTTTGAACTAATTGGGTGCAAATCCAAATTAATGAAAAACACAGTATTTGAACATACACATATGCATGTGTATTACATTTAAAATAATACTTAGTAAAAGGCAGTAAACTTACACAACCCAAGTGATAAATAACTCACTGTGCTTCAATTTTGGAGCTAAAATAAATTTCAAAATAAACAGTGAATTAGGGAAGCAGTAACTTACAGAATCCACAGCTTCTTATAATGGTGTAATTTTTACGTAATTCAACAGTCACTAGTGTTCCTCATATAATATGGAATTTTAAGAAGTGAATAATTTGTGATAAAATAAATAAGGGCATTGCTACACACTGAGCAGAGGGAAAAGTGGAAAATGGCACATTTAAATACCATTTTTAAATGATGTTCTTTAAAAAATAACGACACTAGATGACTAAGCACATGAAATAAGAAAAATGTACAGGGCGACTCATTTATAGTCATTCAACCTTCATCTTCTGATTTAGTTACTGTAAAAATCTATTACGAGTTCAATTTGGTAGTGAACTGTAGCCATCTACTGGAAGTGAACAGTTAAAGCAAATGTCTAATACCACGTCTCTAAGAAACCAGTATTCTTTGTGCTTAATTTAGTGGACCAGAAAAATGAGCAATCCTAGATGCAGTAAGAAAAAATTTAATTTATTGTATCAGCCTCACCATCGCAAACCTGTAAAGATATATGAGTTAGTAGTTTAATATGTTATTTTTAATATAATTTTCCACATGTAAATGGCTTTCTATCACTAAGAGATTTTCTGGGTCTATTAACCTTTTTCAGGTCTTATCATTCCTAAATCACGAAGCTTTGCAAATTCCAAATTGTTACGAAAAGTTTTAAGTCAAATTACCCAGCAAGTTACCAATTGATATGCCAGATGTATGATCACTGTTTTTGTACAATATTTTACTCCGTTTGGCACTGGAAGGATTGTCAAAGAAATGAAAACGAAAATCCTTTTTAAAGGCTGGCCCAAACATGGCCTCTATTGTTCTGCGACGGAGACCGTTTAAAATAACGATTCCGTGTGAACACATGAGCGGCTGCCGCACACACTGCTCGGTGGGATGGGAGGGAAGGCTCAGCACCCACTGCACTTGTTGGCAAATGACAAGGCCGTTCGTGATGGGCAAGAAAGCAGAACTGTGCCCGCGAACGTCCCTCCAACACTGACGATCCGACGCACGTCCACTGCCAGTGTCTTTCTCCCGGTCCACTGCTCAATGCCAGAAGTGTTCCCTGAATTATCAATACCTAACATGATCACGACAGTGCGACGAGATGATTTCAGTTACCAATGATACCTAAGGCGTTGCCCAAATTGCATCAAATAAAAATAACCGAATGAACAATGTCCTGGTATGTTCATGATAAAACATAAACCGACGACAGAAATATAAAATGTTTCAAATAAAGAAGCTAAAATAGTTGTTTTCTTTCTTTCAAATAACATGTCAGTTAAATGAGTTACCACGAGGCAGAACGCAATGGACACCATTATGTTAGTCTGATGACACCCTGATACTTGAAATAACTAACTGACATACGAATTAAATGAAAATTAGCTATTTTCAAACTTGTAAGTCTGCAGTATGACTATTTTGTAAAAGGCATTAGTGAAATTAAAATGAATCACGACGAATCAATACACGGGAGCAAAATCCATCTGCTTTCTAAAGCCCACTCCCCACACTGACGCTTAGAGCGCAAAACAGGTTCCATTCTCACAGCCAGTGATATTTCACGATAGTTCTGCAAATCTATTCACAATCTACGTAGATGGAGAACAACTCTTCATCTTCTAAAACAAAGACAGGAAGAAGGCCTAGCATTTTCCAGGTGTTGAAACATGAACTGTGAGTGACTACAGCTGCCAAGTGGCGGGTTAACGGCTCCTCTTCTGTCACTCAAGGTACGGAAAATGGAGACTATGCCTCGTGAATCGCTTTTCAAAGCGATTCAACCCGAACCCCCTTGCAATTAAAAAGCACAATCCGGAATAGCCAAGGTGAGAAAGTGTCCAAGGAAATTCACAGAAGTCCAAAGCCACCAGCTAGCCTGGCTGGGCACGCGAGCACCTGCCTGCTGGCCGAGCCACCTCCGGTCACCGCGCCAGGCCCGACCGCACGGCAAGCCACCCGCGGCCGGCCCGGCGAACGGGACGGAGAGCGTGGACGCGA